>PVKS010002553.1:0-18815 GCA_004027875.1 Aplodontia rufa
TCCTGAGTGAGCGAGCTTTACAATTCTTTGTACCAAGTTCTCAGTGGCTGCTGGCTGGGGCTCACATCCCCTGACCTGCACTGCTGCAAATCCACGAGCACATGGCTAAGGAAAGAGCAGCAGTCACAGAAGCCAGCCCCCAGGACGCAGAGGCAGGGGCTCAGCCAGGCTCCAGCCCCTCAGCCCCAGGTGAAGGGGTCGGGCTCATGGAAACCCCACGGGGGCTGTAACCACGTGATCCCAGGGACCTGGAGGGCTCTGCAGAGCCTGCTCAATTTCGCATTTAGATTCTCTGAGCAGCCAGTGTGCATTGAGACGTGCTCAGGCTGAGTGGGAAGGGCTGATTCCCAAAGAGAATCCAATCCCCTGCACTCTGGTTTTGGTTTGGTGCTGGGGGTTGAACTTGGCCACTCACATGGGCCCTGCCAGGGAGCTGCATTCCAGCCCCTCCCTTGCTCTCTGGAAGAGCATTCTGAATGCTTCACGTAGCTGAAGAATCCCATCTTCAGATGGAAATAGACCCAGATTCCTGGAGGACGAGAGAAGCAACTCTGTGGTGGAGGGCATGCCCCACGTGCCCACGGCCCTGCGCTCAGTGTCCAGCCGCACGCGCTCACGCGCACATGCGCACATGCACACACGCACTCATATGCACACACACGCACACGCGTGTGCACACGCACATGCTCACACACACATGCACCCACAGAACATGAAAAAGCAAAATGGAACAAAGAATTTCTACTTTACCTAATAGATGTGGGGAGCTCTTAAATTTGTCCCTCTCCCTTTCATATGGATGCAATAAGGCACATAGCGTGGCGCAGAGAGGAAGGGCCCGGATTCCACCGGAGTCTGCTGAGACCCGCACCTCCTGCTCGCAGGATTGAGCGATGCTTTCTAATCACTGTCGTCTCCTAAGGGCCATGGGGGTGTCGCATGGCTGCTTTGCAGCGCTTTCAGCGAGCCGCTTCTCCCAGTGCTCCGGCGCCTTCCGTGGAGGGCGGGAAGCGCGCTGAGCCCCCCTGCCCGTCCTTAGACACTAACTCTGTGCCAGGCTCAGCGAAGCTCCTTCCGTGCTACATCAGCTACCAACCATCCTCTGAGGTTCTGATCACCCCCGTTTTACAGCTTCGGAGGCCCAGGCTCAGCGAGGGGCAGAGTGATCTGCCTGGTAGGATTTGGGGGTGCAGCTGCCTGAGCTCTCCAATTGCCCATCCTTCAGCCACGCCCAGAGTGCCCTCAGCTCAAGGAGGAAATCTGGGGGTTCGGGAACACTCTCCTCCCCCACCCAAGCCCAGGTGGAGCAGCTCCCACCCACGCTTCAAGCTGAGGCTCAGGTCCCTACGCTCAGCGGAAGGGAGACGCAGACTCGGGAGCATCTGGAAAGGCTGCTCCTTGTACAAACAATGAACTAGTCAGACTTGGGAGGCCTGGCTTGCCCCATTACACACATACACTCACACTCACACACACGCTCACACACACTCACACACACGCTCACACACACTCACACTCACACGCTCTCACACACACTCGCACACTCACACACACACTCACACACACACACACTCACACACACACCAGGCACAGGCGACCCTTCCTCCACTGCTCTCCTTAGAGTCAGAAGCTGTGGCGAGTGCTCGTTGACTTGGGGAACTACATGGACAAGATGGCCCTGTCCTTCCGCTCTCTTGGCGCGGGCAGAGGGTAGATCTATCTGTTGTCGTCGCTGTTCGTCTCAGCAGGGTAAGGTGTGTGCTGATGCCCATGGCGATGGTTTTGCTAACCCTGCCCATCTCAGCATCCTCCTGAGGACACAAAGAGGCTGAGACTCGGCAGAGCAGAGTGCCCGACATCAGACTGGGAGGTGGCACCTGGGTCACCCCTGTGTCTTGCCGCCACCCCCTCCCCTCCTAGTTGCTTTGCCCACCCGCTCCTTCTCACTCGCCTGTGTGTTATAAAGCATCTGCTCGCAAGCTTCTCCCTGCTAGAGGAAGGTCACCTTCAGGGCAGGCGTCATCTATTTTATCACCGTGTGTCACCGGCTCCTGGCTGAGGCTTTGGCCTGTAGAAGGTGCCCCGTGCAGGTCAGTTGCTGATTTGTTAATGCGACACTGAGGCAGCCATGAGGCTGCTGCAAGCACAGCCTGCACAGGAAGATGCCCCAGGCCCCTGGGGAGGTGTTACATGAGCTGCCCTGGCCAAGAGGACACCACAGCCCACAAGACTGGGGCCAGCTGCTTGGCCTACTGTCCAGGCCTCTCGGTGACCTCACGGCAGCAGGCCGACCCGTTCCAGACTGCCCAGAGGCACAATCTGCTGTCCTGCGCACACCAGTACTCTGCTCCCACCCACCCGAAACCAAGACAGGTTGTGCACCTGCCAGAAGGTCGTGCCTTGGGCAGGAAGTGAACATATCCAGAATTCCCAGAGATGAACACGTCCCTTGCAGAGGTCCATCTCCCAGCCACGCATGTGAGCTTGCTTCGGGAGCAACCAGCCCTCCGACCCCAGCAGGTGCCAGGAGACAGCAGTACTCACTGAGAGACTGGGCCCACATCGTGGTGGACGGGGCATCTTCAAAGCAATTTCAAAAGTTAAGCAGTTGAAAGTGGAACTCAATTCAAACTGCCTCCTACCAGCTGGCTCAGCCAGGAAGTGGCCACATGAACCGAGAGTTTACTGCCGCTTCAGTTATTTATGCATCTATTCTCCTCTTCATTCCAAAAGCATTCGAAGGGGAATTCATTAACAGCGTTACAGACCATCACTCCTCCGTAGCTCTGTCCATGCCGTTGGGAAGACATCAGGAGTAAGCCAGCTTTCCTGAGTGTGAGCTTACCCAGCAAATGCCAGCCTGTGGGACCTGCTTCAGCTGGGCACTGGGGTCAATGGAATATTGCAAATTCAAGGCCAGCCTGGGCAACTTAGCAAGACCCTGTCTCAAAATGTAAAATGAAATTTTAAAAAGGGACTGGAGTAGGCAGGTGCAGTGGCGCACACCTATAATCCCAGCAACTCGGGAGACTAAGGCAGGAGGATCACAAGTTAGAGGCCAGCCTCAGGAACTTAGCAAGGTGCCAGGCTACTTAGTTAGACCCTGTCTCAAAATAAAATTAAAAAAAAAGAAAAAAGGACTGGGGATGTAGCCCAGTGGTTAAGCACCCCTGGGTTCAATCTCTCGTACCAAAAATAAATACATAATTTTGAAAAAGGAAACTTGGTGAGCTCTGGACATGGGGAGGTATGTAGGGATGACACCAATCTGGGGACCTCAAGATGATTTCTGGTGGCCTGGTCAGTCTCAGGATCCTCGGGCTGGCATGATCTTCATCAGTTGATCGGTAGATGGTATTTGAAAGTCCCCTAACTTATAGCTTCTTCAAGATGTCCTATCTCTTAGCTTCAAGATGTCTACATCTGAGCTCCGGAATGGGACAGCAACATCAGCTCTGTTCTCAGGACAGGGTTGGGGGACTCAGCAGAACACAGGGTTCCCTGGATTCCTGCTTTAATCCACACTAAAGGCAGAGCAGCCCCTGGGGTCCTGGAGGGGACTCAGACACCCTTGACCGTAGCAGTCACCACCTGCACCCTGAATGTGGGTTGGCTTAGTGGCATAAAGAAGGCGAGAATGCGGGGCTGGCCTGGCACGTGAGCGGCATCACCCACCTGCCACGGCTTGGCCACCAAGTGCCCTCCTAAATTAAATCCACTTGGCTTCAGAGTCAGAGCTAAAAGAGCCTCCAGAAAGCTCCTTGCCCAGCACCTTCATCATACAGGTGAGGAATCAGAGCCAGGAGAGCACCTGCTCCAAAAAGCAGGGCAGCTGGTGTGCATGTGGGAAGTCTGACGCCGTTCTGATGGGGGACCCGGGAATGCCCAAACGCTAGCCCGAAAGTTGCGCCCCATCTCCCACCGGGTCCCCTGGAGAAACGAGCACACGGGTGCAGCTCCATGAGAACCAGGGAAACCACCACTTGACCAGCACCTGGGCTGGCACCTGTGACCCCAGGAAGGCCGATCACATGACAGGGTTGGCCCCCAGAAAGCTCCCATCCTGCAATGGAACCTGCAGCTTACTGGGCAGGGACACAGAAGAAGGAGGAAGAGCAAGAGACGGAGGCAGACCCACTGGGATGCATATAGGGCCAGATTTCTGGCCTTTTTTTTTCAGGGGCAGGATGTCACATCACCAGTCTGGATACAGGGGCATACAGAGAGAGAGAAGGTGCCCCTGCCTGTCAGGAGGGGCTTCTCTGGCTCAGGAGAGGAAGCAGACCCTGCCATCTGGCTTCCTGTTACACAGCGACCTGCCCTCCGGTACACACAGCCCACGAGTGTTCTTACACTTGATCACTCAGACCCACGCACCCTCTTCCCCGGGGCGGTAGTGGGAGGCCCGGGAAGAAGGTGGGCAGGGCCGCGCTGGCAGAGCGAGGCTGAGCATTCCACCATCCCTACCTGCCAAGGTCCCCCAGGGCACCTTTATTCCAGGACCTGACCCCCTCGCCTGTCTGAAGACCTGATGTAGCCATTTGTAGACGCTAACTGTGAAGTGCGTGCAGAATAAGGAGTTGACCAGGGACGTTTGCCAAGGAGGACCCAGCAGGCAACAGTCTCCTAGCCACGGGGTTTCCGGTCAGCAAGTCCTGCCTTCAAAACCTGACCTCCTCCGTGGCCCCAGGCAGCCTGCATAAGCTCTTCCATCCTTCCTGATTCATACAAGAGACAAAGTGACAAGTGCTTCACAGTGAAAAATAAAATAGCTCACATAAAGCACCCAGCACAGAGCCTGGCCCATGGTGGTGCTCCAAGAGCGGCTGAGCTCACAGGCAGGAGGTGGCTAGCAGGCCTGAGAGCATTTGAACCAGGGCAAGGGCTCTTAACGCTCAGGCTAATCCTAGCGTGGGATCCGGGAGGCTGCTGACATCACCTCGGGTCAGTGCAACGGACCTGGGACCTGCTTCGTCTCATTCCATGACTGTCAGAGACTGGACTTAGGGACTTGGGGCTCCCAGGGACATTTGAGATCATCTGGTCCAAACCTCCTCAGACATCGTCCACCAAAGGTGTCCACCAGCCTCCGCTAAATAGCTTCTAGTGACAGGAAATGTCCTTCTCCGCTGGAGACAGTGCGTTAGGAGTTGAGGACCTTTGATTCAATAGGAGTCAGTCGCTCGTGAATAAGGGACATAGGGTGCTGCCCAAACCGGCTGTGGCTGTGGGTGTTGCCTGCGTGTGCAGTGAGGTGGGAGAGGCTACCCAGCTGTCCCCAGGTCTGGCCCTGGGCTTCTCGGAAGCGTGATCTTATCCACCCTGCCTCCATTATGCAGACTCTCAAGAGATGCTGCTTCCTCGAGGTCCACCTGTCACTGTCACCGTCACGCAGATAATGCAGCTGACCATGCTCACTGCCCCAGTTGGGGAAACACAGGGGTATGGGAGGAATGGTCTCTGACCAGCAGATCTTTTCCTGGGACCAGGAGCCCTGAGGGCCCTCCATCCCAGCCTCAGGGACAGGCCCCTCCCAGTAGCCTCTCTGTTTCCTTATCTCCCCAGCCTCCGTCTGGCTCAGAACTTTGCACAAACAGGTCCCACACATGAGTCTCAGTCAATAATAACAACCACGAAAGAACCCAGACAGACGCTCTGCAGAGGAGCTTTCCTCTGTCGGGGGAAGGATTCTGGAAGGAAACGCCCGCCCCCCAGTCCCGTTAATTTACATATGAATTCATCATCTTGGTTCACCGCATTGTGTAATGGAAACTGGGCTTTTCAACCCCTGTATCTAAGATTCCTCTGCTCATCAGGCCTGTGGAGCTGGAACTGTCAAACTGTGGTCTTTCAGTTGGGGACAGTGGTGCACGCTTGTGATCCCAGCAAATGAGGAGGTTGAGACGGGAGGATCCCAAGGTCCAAGTCAGCCTCCGCTACTTATGGAGGCCCTGAGCCACTTAGTGAGACCTTGGCTGTGAATTTAGCTATTAGCATTCTAGCAATCAAAGCAAAATCAAAGTCGAATGTATGTTTCTTGTATCTATAAGGGAACTGGAGATGCCAGCTTCTCTGGCACTGGACCTGCCCTTTCAGCCTGGCTTGTTCTGAGTGGAACCTTTTAGCAGCTGAGAGCTTGAGTTCAGACTTTATTTCCTATCAGAGCCTCAGCGACCTCTGCCTTGGCTCACTAGAAAACCTGGAGCTGTGAGGAGGATGTGAGGCTGGGAATAATCTCTATCAGCTGCCTGCCTGCTGGTACAGAGGTCACAGGGCAGCCAGGCTCCTTCAGATAATTACAGGCTTCAACTTTGGTGAGCACCTGGGCACTTGGAAGACTTAATTAGGCAACAAGTCTCCAGTTGGGTTTTAATTTGGGTGGTTTTACACTTTGTAAGAAAGCTGCTGCTGGGGGGATGAGACTTCCTGGGACTATTCTGTTTTGTTTATTTGTTTTGTTTTATTTCGGGTACCAGGGATTGAACCCAGGGGTGCTTAACCACTGAGCCGCATCCCCAGCCCTTTTCATTTTTTACTTTGAGACAGGATCTTGCTAAGTTGCTTGGGGCCTTGCTACGTGGTTGAGGCTGGCTTTGAATTTATGATCCTCCTGCCTCAGCCTCCCTAGATGCTGGGATTATAGGCACTCTCCACGGTGCCCAGCTTCCTCTACAGAAGTTTGATGGAGAATCCTGCTCATCTCCAAAGTACAAAATCATTGTTCCAAGGAGTTGAAGGTGCTGGTGGGAACTGAGCACTTACACTGTGTCCAATAGGAACAGAACCATCTAGATCTTCCTAGTCACCTTGGGAGGTGCATTATTATACCTGAACCAGGTATTACATTTTCTCTTTGGTGGGGTAGTTTGGGGGGGGATTGGAATTCGTTATATGACTCAGCCTGGCCTCCAGTTCCCGGGCTCAGAAGTCCTCCTGCTTCAGCCTCCCAAGTAGCTTGAGCTACAGGCACACCCTATGGCACCCAGCGTAATTTTCTATTTTTAGAGATGGGGAACCCAAAGCCCAGGGAGGCTAGGTGACTTGTCCAAGGACACACAGTGAGCAAAGCCAACCTAGGGTTCTAACCCAGGTGAATCAGGCTCTAAACTATTTCTGACTAACGCTTCTTTGATGCTGAATCTTTGTGACACACTTACTGCTCTTAAGAGTCTGTAACCAAGTTAAGAAGGTACAGCCAGGCACAGTGGCACACTCCCGTAGTCCCTGCAACTCAGGAGTGAGGCAGGAAGGTCACAAGTGTGAGGCCAGCCTGGGCAACTTAGTGAGACCCTGTCTCAAAATAAAACGTGGGAGAGCAGCCCTGGGTTCAGTCCCCAATGTGAAGAAGAGATGGCCTTAAGAATAGCAAGTGCTGAAGCCCAGGCCTGGACACTCAGGGCTGCAGGGGTTCAAGGAGAGAGCAGAGCCTCTCCCTTCAGGACACAGGGAAGGCATCAGGGACGAGGTGATTCCTGGGCCTGGCTGTACCCCACATCCAGAGGCAGGGAAGAGGATGGGGGTCTGGGGAGGCAGTGACCCGAGCCAGGCTCCTGCTAGGATGGTGGAAGAACAGGTTGGAAAGATGAGCAGGGCCCAGGGTCCTGAGGGCCTTCCACCCACCGGCAGCTGTGCAGGGCACAGAGGGGACAGCAGTCGGTGGAAGGGCCCTCCTCCTGCACCCAGTCCCTGGACACCACCCATCAGCCAGCCCACCACAAGCTGGTCACTCCTGCCCCACCTTCTGGTCCTGGGTTCCTCTGCGCTCACACTTCCCCAGGGCTGGGATGTCCAGCCTTGGATGCCGAGGGACAGGACCTCCACAAACGCTCTTGAACTATGCCAAGCAAAGAATGCAGTCCTCGCTCAGCCGGCCACTGCCTGGGGAATCTCATTCATCTTCACAGCCAGCCTGAGGGAAGGACAGTGCTATTATCTCTGTTTTTCAAGAGATCAGGCTCAGAGAGCTCAGGGGATTTGTTCAATGTCACTCCCCTGATAAGTGCCAGCCACAGGAGGGCCCCGTACCCACCTGGCATCCGTATCAGGACTCTTCCTGCTGCACAGACCTTGATGGGAGGGTTTACCCCCCGGCCCAGGGTGCAATCTAGAGATGGTAAGGCCAAGCCAGGTGGTCAGCCCGCCATCCCAGGAGGTGTGGTCGGCCCTCCACCTCAGGGGGCGTGGTCAGCCCTCCACCTCAGGGGGCGTGGTCATCCCTCCACCTCAGGGGGCGTGGTCAGCCCACCGACTTTGCTGGACCCTCCCTCACTGGAGACTCCTGGGCAGAGCCCACAGGGCAGCTGGAGCAAGTGTGGTCGCCACAGCTCCACCTGGTGGTGGGCTTGGAGAGGTGCACTTCACAGGCAAAGGGCTTGGCAGGGGCTGCCTGTGGCCCAGTCCACCTTTCCTTGGAATCCTGCGAAGCAGCCAGCAGCTGCTCCTACCTCCTGAAACACGTCCGTGCCACCAGTTTTATCCTTGTTGCCTTCATTTCATTGGATACGCATTAAGCACCAAAGATACAGAGCAGAAGGAATTCATATTTACCAAGAACCTGGAATCACCCCATAGCATGGTCCCAGCAGCCCACCTACACCCAGTCCCCTGACACCACCCGGGGATTCTTGGGGTGTTTTCCAGGTTAGGAAATGGAAGGCCACCCCTGGGCCTCAGATTCCACTGCAGCAGCCACACTCGGGCTGCCATCCAGCCCCTGCTGGCCTGGTAGAGCTGACACTCCGCCTATATGGCTGGAGTTCCTGGCAGCAGCCACCCAAAATGTAATGTTACTGCAGCAGCCTTTCCCCCACCACACACATAAAAGTCAGGAGAATATAGCCTGAACGAGGGTTTTCTTCTTATAAGAAAAGGCAAAGAGAAATCGTACCCCATTAGTGACAAGCCACCTTTGTTTTTAACGACCAAAACTTTACAGTCAGAATCGCGTGGCCCTTTTCCACAGAGGGAATCTGCTGTGAGACCCCTGCAGCGGCCCAGGGGTACCTGGCGTGTGACGGACACCAGTGGGGAAATCACTGGTGGGGAGGAGGAAAGCTGTGGTAGGAAACCGCTTTCATTCCCACATGCCCAGCACGTTGTCAATAATGAGCTTCTCCCGCCACAAACACCAAAGCGTCTCAAGTTCAGGAAGCAAAATGGACTGATTTTCTCCCTCCTGGCAGGGGTTCGTGTGTGCAGCCAGCGATAAGGTGGGAAACGAGGGAGGAAATTACCTTCTGACTGCGGCTCTGTGATCAGACCTTGAAGGAAACGATGCTGACCGCATCTAAGACAGACGAAACCCTCTGCAGAGGCGTGGAAGCAACAAGGGAGGGAGCCCAAGGGAGGCCACTGTGCCCCTCCCAGCACCCAAGGGAAGAAATGCTCAGCCGGCCTGTGTGGACGCAGTCCCAGGATTTGGGATGAATCCTTTCAGGGACCCGCTGAGCCTTCATTCCTCCTCCTTGCATCCCACCTCTTTCATCTAGCCACGCAAGGTGATAAGGCCGTTGTTACTGCATCCAGGGACCCTGAAAAGGGATCTGTTCTGCCTGACCTCTCCCTGCTCCCTGTTGGGGATAAATCAACCGGTGGGCAGCTGCACAGAAGCAACATCAATGCGCACACATGAAGGAGCCGTGGACCCAGGGGCTTGAGGCTGCAGTCGAGCCACAGCCCAAGCATAAGTTTCAGCCAGGTGGAGTTTAGGAACTCAAGGGTCACGTGCTCCAGGGTATGGGTGACCCCGCTGTGAGCTCATGCCTCCTCACCATCTTGTGAACACCATGCACAGGAACACTGGCCTAACATCACAGGGGCAGGGAGTGACACGGGAGAGGGAGAATTCCTTCTGAAGGTTTTGAAACCAATTCTGGAATTCTCTCCTCCCTCCCTTCTTCTTTTAGGTGATCTGGTGGGAGCCAGGGCCTCCGGCCTGCTAAGCAAACACTCTACCACTGAGCCACACACCCGCCCCTCTCTTCCTAATTGATCATCCTCCTCTGTCTCCCATCCTCCTCCTCTTCAACATTACCTCGGCTTGTGACATTTGCTCCAAGGAAGATGCTGTCCTTTCTCAGCCCTCGATGGGTTTTGAAAAGTTGAAAAAAATCTCCAGTCTCCTGGGAGTGCCAGGTGCGAGACACATCAACCCCAGAGTCGGTGACTTTTAGTGAACTTACTGAGTTGTGCGACCATCACCACAACCCGATGTTTGTAGCTTTTCATCACCCTGAAAAGACACCCCATGCCCATGCCTTAGGTTGTAAATGGATCACTTTAGTTCCTGTGTGAAAAAAAAAAAAATATATATATATATATATACATGAGGCAACTGCAGGGGCTGGGGCGGTGGCTCAGTGGTTATGCCATGCCTGGCATGCAGGAGGATGCAGGTTCGAATTCCAGCATCACGTACACAACAAAGTGTTGGAGCAATGAAAGCCACATGAAAAACTAAATAAAATTGATTCTCTCTTTCTCTTTCTCTTAAAAAAAAAAAAAGGCAGGGGTTGGGGATTTAGCTCAGTGGCAGAGCACTTGCCTAGCACGCGCAAGGCCCCGAGTTCGGCAAAAGTGAAGAAAGTATTGGAAAGAAGTGTGTTTCTGCACGTGCAGGGGACACGTCCCTGCGGGTGGAGGACACGGCTGGCAGGTGTTCCTTTTTTAACTGCTGGAGATGTGACGCCTCCTTAATGCTAAAGTTATAACAGGATGAAGGGCTGCCGGATATTAATAAGATCAAGAGAACAGTTCTAAAACTGAGAAACCCGAGCATAAAAGCCGCATGTCTGTTACTTCTGAACTTGATGATCCCCGCCCTCTTTCACATAAAACTCTGAATATGAAAGCTGGGGTTCTATATTAATGCCTGGAAAATTCCCAAGAAGAGAACACGGTGGGAGCAGGAGGAATAAATCCAAATGTGCTTCAAACTCATCGGAAAGGTGGTTGGCCCTTTCATATTAGTTAGTGCTAACTGTTAACTTCCAGTTTCTTTTGTTGGTCTCAGAAAGTGAGGACCTTCTGTACTTAATCCATATCAGGATCCAGAGATCATCTCTGCCTGGTGGAAGAGGTCTCGTGGGTCCTGGAAATGGTACCTGAGGGAGAATTTTCTGTATTTTGCCTGGTCGGCTGAAATATTCTGGTATGGTAAGGTTTGGGATCCAACAGTGGGATTTGGAGTTTTTTTTTCCTCTTTTTCTTCTCCAGCAGAGATGACAGCAGCCTGTGTCTTTTGTTTCAATTTGATTTTTTTGTTTTATTTTTATTTATTTATTTATTTATTTATTTATTATTTTTGGTGCTGGGAATTGAACCCAGACCCCGTGCTAGACAAGTGCTCTACCAGTGAGCGACACCCCAGCCCCCTCTTTTCCCTAAGACAGGCTTCCTCTCTGCACTTTCCTGTTCTGGGAGGCTCTTGGCCTCCCATCCGTCCCACCATTCTACCTGGTATGATTCTGCGACGCTCCCCTTAGCCCTGCCCTGTAGCTTCTCTCCAGCCCTGCAACCATGCAGAGAGCAAATCCTCTTTAAAAACAGTGCATCTGAGGGTAGCAGCAGAGGTCTGAGAATGACAGAGAAGGGTCTGGTTGGAAGCTGCCAGTCAGAGGTGGGAAGGTGTTTCCAGGCCACCGCCCACCCTGACACCTGCACCCTGGACCGTCCAGCTGCTTTGGGTAGAGTGGAGCCGTTTTTCAGGGATCCTGCTATGGCAGCTGCTGGCCACTAGGGGGCCCAGTCCTCCCTCAGCAGCACCATGCGTGGAGCTGGCACCCTGAGGCTGGTCCCCACCCTAGGTCCACACCGTTTGTCACTCTAGGAGCAACAATAACCTGCCTGTGATTACTGTGTGTGGTTTCTGCGACAACAGAGAGAATGGCCCAGGGACCCACCAGCACTCTGTGCGTTCTGGGTAGTGGTCCCAGCTTTGTTCTCTGTGGCTGTTTGACCTTGGGCAAGCCCCACCCCCTCTCTGAGCCCCATTCCTCATCTGCCAAGGGAAATGGTCGGAATATAATCTCATTGATCTGTAAGGGTCCTTTCTGCAACGGCATCGCTAGCAACATAAGCAGCTGAATGTCCTTGCAGGAAGGGGCATGAGGAGCTCCATCCCGCAGCTCAGCACTAACCCCCAGCAGGCTGAAGCTTTAACCCCTTCTGCCGTGTTATCATCTCCCCGGATGCCGAAGGAGGGAGACCAAGTCTGCGCCTTGGAATCTTTTAACGCCAGATCAGGGTGTTGAAAGCTGAGAGAGCTTGGTACTGGGGGGTTCTGCATTAGTCAGCTTCTCGTCACCATGACCAAAATACAGGCAAGAATAACTTAGAGGAGGAAAGATTTCTCTTGGTTCCGTTTCAGCGGCGATGAGGCAGCTGGGGTGAATGCCCTTATCAAATGCCAGAGGAGGGGACAGAAGATGCATCAGAAGAAGAAAAGTCAGGGGAAGGGGAGAGGGTGGAAGTCAGGGGAAGGGGAGAGGGAGGTGAGGTGCTCCTGCCTGCTCGATTGCTCAGGACGGGGCGTCACCGAGAGCCCTGTGCCGCCCCACCGTGCACGGAGACCCACGGCACTGCGAGCAGCCCTGGCTGAAACGGTCCAAGTCCTCAGATCTGTGCAGCTGACCAGGACCCACCCCTCTCCACTGCCTCTTCCTGCCAGGCCACACACACCCGGGCATCCGTTGCCCAGGAAGCTGGCGCTGTCCCCCACCTGCCCTGTGCTGTGGCACGCTCATCCAAGTCCTTGGCAGGTGTGGGCTTCGTGGATAGATAGAGACCCAGGTTCGATCCCAGGCTCGTCACTTGCTAGCCATGTGATCTTGCCAATGCCTTGGGTTTTCCTTAACCCTAAAACAGTGACGATGAGCCGGGGTGTGGTGAAGCACACCTGTAGTCCCAGCAGGTCTGTAGGCTGAGGCAGGAGGATACCAAGTTCAAAGCCAGCCTCAGCAACTTAGCAAGACCCTGTCTCAAAATAAAAAATAAAAAGGGCTGGAGATGCGGCTCAGTGGTTAAACGCCCTAGGTTCAATCAATCCCAGGGATGAAAAATAAAAAATATAAATAAAATAAGATAGCAACTTTGAAGCTTTGCGAGAATAGGTCAGGCACATGAGGGCTGGACCCGGGGCCTCCACTCCAGTAAGGAAACTCCATTTTGTGCGTGTGCGACATGAGTGTCCTTCCCCTGCGGCCGGGAACACTGATGGTCTTTTCTGGGCTCTCCTGCCAGATTGCCAAGGGATCATAGAGGACGTGGTCCTGTTGGGTGCACCCGTGGACGGAGACCCCAAGCACTGGGAGGCTTTCCGGAAGGTGGTCTCCGGGAGGATCGTCAATGGCTACTGCAGGTCTGTGCACACGCAGGTCAGCGGGGAGGTGGCAGCATCCCCCCAGCACCCGTTGCCCGGGCATTATTGTGCTGGGGACACACACTTGATGGCCCTGTCCTGGAAGATCCCAGGCCAGGTGCTCTGATCTGGGAAGCACCCAGCCCCACAGGTTGGGTGACAAAGGGGAAAAGCCTGGAGAGGACCCAAGTCCCTGTGCTGGGCCTGAGGCCACTGGCATGTTGACAGGAGAGGCCAACAGTGGGTCCTGTGTCCCCTGGGAGAGGGGACACAGGAGAGTGGGACAGGAGACTGAAAAACAAATATGGGGCCAAAGACGGAGGGCTTGGAATAAGGAGCTCGCGTCCCCACTGCCAGCAGTGGAGGACGAAGGAGCGAGGGTGTGGGCTGGGTTGATGGGCAACGGGACGGGGAGCCAACACCCGAGAGTGCAGCAGAGGCTCTGGACAGACGGTGGCCCTTGCTTGGAGGAGGAAGAGGCAGGGGGCTTAGGGCTTCGGTCAAGGCTGGGACCCAGGCGTGGGGAAGGAGCCGCCCCAAACCTCCTAGGAGTATTTTGTGTTCCTTGAGCTGTAGGCTAGATTACCTTTGTAAAACCCAAAGCATCATGAATTCCGAAGCACACCTCCCTGAGGATTTAGGGGCCACTATAGCTAAAGCGTAGGACGCTGGCCAAGCCACCCCAGGGAGCCACACTCTGAGCCCCAACTTGGAGCAAATCTGCAGTTCAGGAAACAGCCAGGCGAGTGACTACTTGTAGAGGGCAAGAAAAATGACTTGGGAGCTTCCAGGGAGGTGACCGGCTCGCTACAGTTAACAATTTCCAAAATCACTGTTAAAATTCACTAAGGAGAGCCAGGCGCTGAGACCCCCGTAACCCCAGCTGCTCAGGAGGTCCGGGCAACCCGGCAAGCTGTTGAAACCGTGTCTCAGAATGAGCTAAAATGAAGCGACGGGATGGAGTTCAGCTTGCCTAGCCTGCAGAGGCCCCGGGTTCGATCCCCAGTGTGTTAAGCTGGGGTTGAGGCCCACGCCCCAGGAGGTGAGCAGGACGGGGCCAGTGAGCTCCTGGTGACAGCGGAAGCCAGAGGGATGACAGGGAGGTCATTCAATGGGCAAAGCATAGGGAAAGAGCCAAGGCCCTGGATCCCAGAGGGAAGGGATTTACTTCAGGACAGGTGGGGAGGTGACTCCAGCCTACAGTCAGGGGCAACTCAGAAGCCTTGGTCCATAGGGAGGTGCTGCGGCCTCCAGCTGCAAGGGAGGAATCAATCAGGACCTGGGCAGCTGAGGGTCCTTGAGGCTCAAAGCTGGTGAAGCGGGGAAGGGGCCCATGCGTGGGCGCAGCAGGGACAGCGCTGGCCTGCCCTCCCCTCTGCCACGAGCCTCCCTCTCAAGGGCAAAGGGGACCTGGTCTCGGGAGAAGCGGGGGGCACAGTCAACCTGCATCCTGGCTCCGGGAGCTTGCGTGCAGCCTGCTGCCGCCCCAGGACCAAGTTCACCCGCCCCATGAAGGCCAGGTCGGGGTCGCTCAGATCCGTGCTCTGCCGACAGTGCGGTGGCACCTGAGGAGCTGGCAGCAGGAGCCCCAGGTCCTTCCCTCTGGGTAGTGGGGGGGCAGGAAGTGGGGCTCACAGCACCCAGGAGAGGTGGGTGCTGTTCCCAGGGTGGTGACGCCCCGGAAACCCGCCAGGCCTCCTGCCCTCCAGCTCCTCCCTGGTCCCCTCTCCCCTGGAGCCCTGGACCAGCCTGGCTGGGGACAGCCCCTGAGCAACGCCATGACCCTTGGACGACTTGGTCAGCTTCCTCCACACCCCCAGCTCTGGTCAGCAGCAGGGTGGCTCGGTGCAGAGCGAGAGCTCAGCATGGTGAGGCCCTGGGTTCCTCCCCGTCGCCACAAGAAGTGATCAGGCGTTCCGGCCACAGATGTGCATCTGTCACCTGCCAGACACTGTCTTGCCTCTGGGGACCCAGCAGGGACGAGCCAGACAGGCTTCATGGAGCCACCAAGTACTCGTGCGAGGCCCTGGGCACCGTGCCTGGCCCCCGGGGCATCTCCAAGAGCAGCTGCTGCCCTAGCACAGGACTGACGGGGCAGCTCCACACTGCAGCGCCCAGGCCCCAGGCCTCCCTGGGAGGCTGATGGTCACTCCTGACTGCCCACAGGGGAGACCAGGTCTCTCCACACTGCAGCTCCCATGCCCCAGGCCTCCCTGGGAGGCTGACGGTCACTCCCAACTCTGCCCACAGGGGAGACCAGGCTTCTCCACGCCACAGTGCCCCAGGCCTCCCTGGGAAGCTGACGGTCACCCCTGTCTCTGCCCACAGAGGAGATCAGCCCTCTCCACACTGCAGCTCCCAGGCCCCAGGCCTCCCTGGGAGGCTGACGGTCACTCCCATCTCTGCCCACAGGGGAGACTGGCTGCTCAGCTTCGTGTACCGCACGTCCTCCGTGCAGCTCCGCGTCGCTGGCCTCCAGCCTGTGCTGCTGCAGGACCGCAGGGTGGAGAACGTGGACCTGTCCTCCGTGGTGAGTGTCGCCTGCATTTCCTGCGTGTGTGGAGGCAGCCAGTCACCCAGCTCAGCAACCCTGGCCCCAGCCTGCTTTGCACTGGAGCAGGAAGGAGACCATGGGGCAGGGGCCACTGACCAGGCACCTTCCCCCTGCAGGGCTCTGTCCCCAGCCCTTTATGCGTTAGCCCTAATTCTCACCCTGCTACTGGCCAGGCACTGTGGGCCCCATTTCATGAATTAGGACATTAAGATTTTGAAAAATTCCTGTTCTGCGAGATAGGCAGCCAAGGCAGGAGGATCGCAAGTTTGAGGCCAGCCTCAGCAACTTAGACCTTATCTCAAAGTAAAAGAAAACCGGTTGTGGATGTAGCTGCAGCTCAGTGGTAGAGCACTTGCCTAGTAGGTGTGAGGCCCTGGGCTCCATCCACAAGCACAAAGTGGGGCAGGAGAGATAAGTCTGTCTCTCATCTAGCAACTAACAGGGCTGGGCTTGAACCTCCAGAGCCCACACTCTGGCCTCCACATTACTGCTACCCCCACTCCCACGTCCTCTGCAGGCCTCCCCACTTAGATCACTGGTCAAGACTCCCTGTCTCCTAGGGCACAGAAAGGACCGGCTACAGAGCTGAGCCACCACCCAGGAGTTCATTTAAAATGCAGCCCTCGGGCTCAGCCTCCAGGGGCCGTGACTCCCTGAGGACCTGCAGCTCAGGCTGGTCTGGGCTGCATGTGCAGAGGGAGACACAAGTCTTGGGGACGTGATGGCAGGGGTCCTGCCTGGCAGCCTCACAAACCCAGCCCGAGTTTCTAGATCACCTGTGGACTTGAGCTCGTCCACCTGCTTCCTGAGGACACAGAGATCTAGAGAGACCCAGGGACTCACCCTGCGGAACACGGCAGAGCAGACCGCAGCCGGGTCCCGCGCTGCCCCTGCATGGGTAGATATGACGCACAGCCCCGGGGAGGGCAGTGAGCACCGTGGTGGCAGGATCGGCAGGGGCACCCTCTGCCACACCAGGGGCCCTTGAGAACTTCAGTTTCCAGCCATTTATCAAGGACCCGGTGCCTCCCATGGGTGATCCCGTTTCCACGTACAGGGAGCTTAGGTGGCTCCATCCTGCCTGACAGCAGACACCCTGGACCCCTCCCTGGGGACGCGACACCCCCTCCCTCGGGGGACTCAGGCAGCTGCCCACCCTGGCCTGAGCTCGTGACACTAACACAGAGGAATTCTAGCACAGAAACAGAACCAAAACCTTACCAGCCATGCTGGGTGCAGGAGCGCACGCCTGTAATCCCAGCAGCTCGGGAGGTTGAGGCAGGAGGACCGCGAGTTCAAGGCCAGCCTCAGCAACTTAGCAAGGCTGTCTCCAAATAAAATGCAGAGGGCTGGGGATGTGGCTCGGCAGTTAAGCACCCCTGGGTTCCATCCCTGGTAGACACTGCCACCCCTGAAAGGCCATGTCCCTGCCCTGGTCACTCCCTGCCACCAGGCTGCCCAGCCAGTTCTTTCCCATTAGCATCCTCAGGCCCCTAACACCAGGCCCACCCCCACCCAGAAGCCCTGGTGTGGCCGACAGTGAGAGGTGCTTCCAGACCCCTGGTTAGACAGGCAGATGTGAGCATCCATCCTCTCGGATCACCTCTATCCCTGATGCACTTGACACGGGAGATCACACCCAGCCCCGCCAGGACAGTGGACTTCTGTTCTTTTTAATGTCCCACAGCTCTGTGGCGAGACCCAGTCTCTGTCCCCAGAAGCCCAGGGCAGAACGTGTGGGTAGAGCACAGCCTGTGGCACTAGACAGGCTTTGGCCCTTGGCTCAGACGCCGGTTTCTGGCTGTGTGACCTTGGACGAGTTACTTAACCACTCTGTGCCTCAGATTTCTTATCTAATGGTGGAAACCATCTAACTTCCAGGGCAGCACATGTAAGAAGCTTGGTGCACAGTAGGCCCTCAGTTAACGCCTCCCCCAGCCCCAGCAGCTTCCTGCCTTCTTTCCCTCCTCACATTGCCTCCTGGCAGGGCCCCAGCTCCTGCCTAATAATAGCTCTTTATCACATTAGGGGCAGGCACGGAAGCCAGCTCCTCCTCCTGGTAATTAGAAGCAATTAGCTTTGCCTCTGGGCTGCCCTCCTGCTCTCCTGGGAGACCTGCTGGAAGCCAGGGGGATGGCAGGAGTTTCCAGGGCTGCTGGGGAGGCCCAGAGCAGAGACCCGAAGACCTGTCCTCTCCCCGGGGAACCCTGTGAGTCATCCCAGGTCCATGAGTGACCACAGCCCGGCTGCCTCCCCGCCTCAGCCCCCCTCTGGGGTTGCAGCAGAAGAGCAGCTTCCCCCCACCCCAGAGCCCAGTGCAGAGGCCTCTGAGCCGCAGCCCAGAGCAAGCCTCTTCCTGTCCCAAAGCAGAGGCCAGCTGGCCTCTAGAACTCAGCAAAGGCTTGGCCTGAAGTAGACACTCAGTAACACAACACTAACAGCTGGACGGTGACACACAAATGCCTGTGACTCCCGAGGCCGAGGCAGGAGGACCGCAAGTTCGAGGCCAGCCTCAGCAACTTAGTGAGACCCTGTCTCAAAAATTTTAAAAAGGCTGGGATGTGGCTCAGTGGTAAGGCTCACCTGGGTTAGATCCCCAGTTCCATAAAAAATAAAAATAACAACACTGCCAGGCTCTGCCCACCTGCAGTAGAGACTGGGGCCTGTTGCACGGGCGCGGCCTCGGGCGGTGCCTGTGACTGCCCATCCGTGCGTCCTTCTGCAGGTGTCTTAATCAGCCCCATTTTACAGATGAGGAAACAGGGGCCTGAGAGGTGAGGACGGTGGCTGGGGTAGGCGGAAGCGGGTGTGACCGCTCCTGGGGGTGCCGGGGAGGTGTCTTGCAAGGCAGGAAACAGGAAGAGCTGGGGCTCATTCACACGGGGTGGGTCTGAGTCCCAGGAT
>PVKS010002553.1:18915-79697 GCA_004027875.1 Aplodontia rufa
GATGGCTACAGCTTAAGCAGCCATTTTGGGTTCCTAAATGGATTCCCCCTCCTAAGAAAACTAAGGTAAGGGAATTCATATTTATGGATCGACTACTCCGTGCCAGGCACTGTGTTTTGTGATTTGCAGTTGTCATTTCTTTGGATATTACTGACTCAAATGAGGTAATGTCTCTCTAAAAGTGTTCTGGATTATATACGAAACATAATAGTATAAGAGCGCATGGACTGAGTTCCTGTGAGCACCAGGCCCTCAAGCTCCTTGCAGAAGACATTCAAAGTCACGATCCCCATGTAACGGAGGGGAAGCTGTGGTTCAGAACATCATAAAGGCCGGCCCAGCTCCCAGTAGAAATAGAGCAAGGCCAGGGGGCTGGAGCGGTGGCTCGGCGGTTACGGTGCTTGCCCAGCATGCGCAAGTACACAGGTTCAAAGCCCAGCAACCCACGTACACAACTAAGTGTCAGAGCAACAAAAGCCACATGAAAACTCTCTCTCCCTCTCTCTTACTCTCTCTCTCTCTGTCTGTCCTCTCTTTAACAAGAAAAAAAGAGAAAGAAATAGAGGCAGGCGGGACCGTTTCAGATTGCAAATGAGCTGCTTCCCAGCACGGAGCAGCCTCAGGATGAGCCGCCTCCTAGGAAGGGCATTGGCCCCCATGACCTGCACCCCTGGGCCGGGACCCACCAAGAACTTTCAGAAGCATTTGCAGGACTAGCACGTGGCCGGCAGGCTGGGCCTGCCCAGTCTTCTGCAGCCTTGAGAAACCCTTCCAACAGCCCGGTGCGCTCCATGGCCCAAATGGAAGGGCACATGGCTGGGCTCAGCCGTGGCGGGGGGCGGGGGTTCCCGAGCGCCTCTCCCTGGTGGTTGGTTTGCTTGTTTGCTGAGTATACGAGGACTGAGCCCAGGGGCGCTGTACCACTGAGCTACTTCCCCAGTCCTTGTTATGTTGTATTTTTAGATTTTAGCTGGATCATTGAGGCTGGCCTTGAACTTGCAATCCTCCTGTCTCAGCCTCCTGAGTCCCTGAGCTTGTCGGCCGGTGCCGCTGTCCTGCTCCTGGCCTCTTTCTAAAGGAATGTCCCATCCTGGGTGTGGGGCGTGACCTTGGTGCTGAGAAAGGAGAGCTAGTGGCCCCTGCCAGGGGCAGCACTGAGCTGCTCTCAAGCTGTGTGTTCCCTTTCCTCATCTGAGACATGATTTCCTCTGCAGAGCACCGGCTTTAGAACCAGGTCTGGAGCCACCCCTGCGCCCGAGCGCTGAATGCCCCGGGGCAAGTCGTCTAACCTCTCCATGGCCCAATTCCTCATCCGTACCTAGCAGCCAGCACCTGTCCAAGCACAGAGTCCATGAGCAGCTGGAAGGAGTTACGGTGCCTGTGTGCTAGGCATCGCCCGTTAGTACAGCTCGGCATCGGGCATTCCGACCTCAGCCTCCTCCTCTCCCGCGGACACATCCCAGCCCTTGTCCTAGCTGGGATCCGAGCCCTGTAACGGAGCTCTGATACAGGGTCTGAAACTCGCAGGGGCTACGTTCTGTAGCAGAACAGGCGCCATACAGCACGCTTGCCGGCCCCACAGGGCTCGGGGGCCTACATTCCCTGTCTTACTCCTTGCTGTGCCACCCTTCACGGGTTAACTCATGGCCCAAGGTGGCTGCTCAAGCTCTGGCCATCTCATCTGCTCTCCAGTAAGCAGGAAAGAGGAAATGGGCCAAGAAGAATACTGCTTCTCTCCAAAAACATCCAGGGAGCACCACACAACACCACTGCTTCCTCTCTGCTTACTCCTTTGTGCTGCTATATGAGAGTACCTGAAACTGGGAAATCTACAGGGAACAGAAATTTAGTTGGCTGTCCTCTCTGGAGGCTGGGACCTCCAAGGGCATAGAGTTGGCATCTGACCTGGTGAGGACCTTCTGCTGCATCATCCCAAGGAAGGTGATCGGGCAAACCACTCCCTTTTCTAAGAAACCCACTTGTGGTAAACCACTCTACGCCCGCTGTCCGCAGTAACTTCATGAATCCACTCTGAGCGTGCGGGGCTGGGCATGAACCCAGGGCCTCTCCGTGCCAGGCAAGTGCTCTGCCACTGAGCCACGTCCCCAGAGCCCACTAATTCTGGGGACCTCACCACCCCTTAAAGGTCCCATGCCTCGACCCTGCTGTTGGGGGCTGGGCCTCCGGGACATCTGAATCACAGTCTCCTCGTTGGCCAAAGCCATCGAGTGCGACACCTCCCTGCCCACACAGTGTGCACAGGCTGACGGAGCTGGGGCCGAACAAGCTGTCGACCCACCGTCAAGCCAGGGCTGTCCCAGCATGGGGCTCTCCCTGGGGAAACCCTCACAGCCACCAGCTGCTGTAGCCACCCTCCCTGTCCCTGCAGCTGGTGAGTGGCAGAGTCGCTAGCTGCAGGCAGAGATGTCCCCCAGCCTTCCTGGCCCAGGGTCCACTGCTTCCAAGAGACACAAAACTCCACCTTCATTTGATGAACCAGCTCAGAGTCGGGGCCTTCCTCTCTGGACGTAGGACAGGCCAAGGTGGAGTTGGGATTGGTGGCTGGCTAGGGGCGAGCAGTCAGGAAGCTCAACCTGGGGTCCCAGGGAGGCAGGGCCCTCACTCGCTGTCCTCTTGCAGGTCAGCGGACACCTGGACTACGCCAAGCAGATGGACATCATCCTGAAGGCCATGGGCGTCCGCACCAAGCCAGGCAGGGGCGAGAAGGGTCTCTGGCTGGCCCCGGGTAGCCTGCCCCAAGAGGAGCCTGGCCGGGCAGCAGCCACCTCCTCAGCACAGGAGACCGCCCACCAGGACGGGCAGACCCAGGGGCCCGCACCCAAAGACACCTCCAGAGCGTCCCCTGGCCCCAGCCAAGCCCAGGTGCCAGCCGGGCAGGACCAATCTGAAGGGGCCTCCCCTCCTGCTGCTCCCAGCCCAGCTGAGAGCCCCCGAATCTGCAGCCATGGCGTGGGCCCCAACCCGCTGGGCTGTCCTGACTGTGCCCATGAGACTCAGGGACCCTGCCCAGGGCTGGACTGACCTCAGCGGGGGACCTGGGCCATCTGCCCAGATTTCTCCTGTTCCCCCTCAGCCTCCCAGGCAGCTCTGAAGTGGGGAGTTTCCAACAAGGCCTCTCCCAGGGGAAGGAATTGGAACTGAAAAGGAATCGGAAGGAAGGGGAGAGAGGAGGCAGAGACCTGCAAGGCCAACCCAGCAGTCTGAGCCCCAGGACTCCCAAACAGCCATGCTTTCCCGCACAACAGGTCCCAGCTGTGGGGCTGGCTGTCCACGAGGTCCAGAGAGACCTGTGGGGCTGAGGCTCCCGGGCCACCGCCTCCCCTGGCCCCACCTGCAGGGGCAGCTTCCTTTCTGTACTCGCGTAAGATCTGATCAACTGTCATGTACAGTCTTGCGGGCTGTGCACTGCACAACTTCAGAAGCAGTGGTCCCATAGACCTGAGGCTGAACGCAGCACCCACCAAAGCCACGTCATCAGATGGGCTGGACACGACCCAACAGGGCGAGAGGAATAAATGCTGAATCGGCATGCAGTGTGGTGGGACCTGGGCTTGGAGACAAGAAGGGATCACAGGGGAAAGTTGCTGCAGCAGGAAGAGGGATAAGAACATCAATAAATAATAAGATGAACGGCCACCAGGTATTCTTTAGCACCCAGCACCCACGTGGATCACTTGCATTGACCTTCACCCTACAGAGTAGGTACTGTCTACATCTCACTTGAGGGAACCGAGGCTCAGAGAGATCAGGTAACCTGCGGAAGGTCACACAGCCAGTCAGTGATGGAACCAAATGTGCTGCCCCTGTTCTTCCTGCTGTTCCTGGACGGCAGCACCGAGCTGATCCCCCTGCCATGCAGATGGGGAAAGCAGACCCACCAGAGCATGCGTGGGCAGCTCTGAGGGAGGTGGAGGAGGGCAGCAGGTAGTCGCGGAACATGGCACTGGCTGGCACTGAGGCCCTGACAGGGGACGTCGGGGGTCCCAAAGAATTTTGGGGGCAGAGTCAGGACCAGAACCCAGGACTCTTGGGCCCAGGGCCGCTTCCCACAATCCCGGCTGCTTCTCAAGCCCCTGGGGTTCCTTCAATAGATTCCAGGCCACACCACTGTCACACCCTTCAGTGAGTGTTTATTGAGAGTCCCCCCAGTAGGTCTGGAGGCACAGGAAGTCCCAGCAAGCACCTTGGCCCCTCTGTGGCCACAGCCAGGGCCGCGTTGAGTGATCAGCACCAAGGACAGAGCCAGGTCATGTCAGAGGCCCCTGAAGGTTGGGGTTGATGGGACTTGGTTAACTCCAGGCTGGAAAGGATCCTAGGGCAGATAAACTGGAAACCAAGACCTCACCACCCCGTTCCCTGCCCGGAAAGCAAGACCCCTGCACCAGAGGCCACCTGCCCAACCCACGCCAGGGACAGCTCCCCTTCAACCCTGCTCTGCTGGTTCAAGTAGCCACCTTTCCCCTTGCTGGCCCCAGAGAAAGCCAGAAGGAGGTGGGACAAGGGGCTCCACTTCCACTCCTCCCTTCTAGGTCCAGGAAAGCCCAGGGTGAAGGAGAACCCATGACTGAGGTTTGACAAGAACCTGCCGTCTGACCCCATCCAGGAGAGACAGCTTGAGGCTAAGAGGGTTCCTGAGCAGTGGGGGCCCCACCCAGCCCCCAAAACGAGGAGTTGGGCATCCAGAGTTAGATTATATGAATCTGGGAAGGAACTTGAAAGAACAGTGGGCCGGGCATGGTGGCACACGCCTTTAATCCCAGCAGCTCGGGAGGCTGAAGCAGGAGGATCTTGAGTTCAAGGCCAGCCTCAGCAACTCAGTGAAGCCCTGAGCAACTTAGCAAGACCCTGTCTCAAAATAAAAAATTAAAAAGGGCTGGGGATGTGGCCTAGTGGTTGAGCACCCCTGGGTTCAATCCCTGGTGGCAAAAAAAAAAAAAAAAGAATGGTGGGATTGGGGCTTTAGCTTGGTGGTGCAGCTTTCAGCAGCAGGAACAAGGCCCTGGGTCCCAGCCCAGCCCTGCCAAAAAGAAAGGGAACCCTTCGCCTTTGGGCCCACAGCCAGCAGCAGGGGCTGGGTGGCCCAGGGTTATGGTGACAGAATCTAACACCCACGGACCACGGGGGCTGGGCACGCTGCACATCTCGCTCAAGACCACCCTGCGTGCTGGCATCGCCACTACCCCACTTACACATGGGAAAACCAAGACTCAGAGGGGTCAGCGCCTGTGCCAGGCCCCAAGGGAGACGCAGAAGAGCTCAGCGTCAAATCCATGCCTGGCGCAGGCTCAGGCGCCTTCCTGTGCGGCCACACACGCCCAGAGAGTCAATCTTGGGGTCAAAGACCACCTCCAGCCATAGGAGCACACGCTCAGCTGGGGACTTTTAACAATGTGACTCAGCAGGTCTCAGGGGAGGCAGGGATTGCGTTTGAACAAATGCCGGGGAGGCAATGAGAACACTGACGGCCAGGTGGGCGGTGGACCACACCTTGAGTAGCGAGGGATTGGGCCACGCCAGGACCTACTCTGCAGATGGAAAAGTCCCTCCCACCAGCCTAAATGAACAGTCAAAGGACAGGGCTGTTTCCACCCTGACCTGGGCCAAGGAGTCCTCCCCTCCACAAGCCCACTCAGGAGGGGAACATCCTGCAGGATCGGCACCGGAGGCAGCTGCGCTCCTTCAGGACAGTGGCCTGGGGCAGCAGAGGGAGCTCCAAGGGTCCCCTGTGACTGCAGCTTGCTGGCCCTGCCAGGAATTGTCCTGTGGCTCCGGGGACTGGGTCCCAGTCAGTTCGTGGGGGTGCCGAGGGGGTGCAGCCGCAGCTTGGGCTCCGGGGGGCGGATGTCGAAGTTGACCATCTGGGCCCTGGCGGGCAGCGCGGGCTCCCGGCTCGCCTCTCCGGGAAGCAGGAGCTGGGCGGTGAGCTGAAGGCCCGAGGATCGAGAGTCCGAGTCGGAGTCGGAGTCGGAGTCGGAGTCGGAGCCCCCCGGCAAGGGCAGCGGCAGCACCTGCTGCAGGCTGAGGCCCGGCCGGGCGCCACTGTGAGAGGTGCGCATGGACGGGGAGGCCAGGCTGGCCCCGCGCTCCTGCGGACAGCGGGGGCACGGCAGGAACCTGCCCAGGGCGCGCTTGAAGTCCCTCATGAAGAGTGGGTAGATGATGGGGTTCATGGTGCTGTTACAGTAGCCCAGCCACGTCAGGACGTCAAAGAGGCCCTGGGAGATGCAGTCGCACACGGCCTGCGGGGACCGGAGGTGTCACCGTGGTCCCAGAGCAGGGACGCCATCGCCCTACCCAGCACAGTCACATGCTGACATCACGAGGCAGCCGCCACCTCCCCATGCCTGGCCCACAGTGAGGCTCCCAGGCTCCCCACACCCCGGCACACCTTCCCCGCTATGGCATTACCTGGGCTATGTTGGCCACAAAGAAGGGCAGCCACGTCACAAAGAACATGCCCAGCAGGATGCCCAGCGTCAGGCTGGCCTTCAGGGCTTTCCTGTTGTGCTTGGTGGGCAGGCGCCTGCTGTCAGCCGACTCCACCCCTGGCCGTGGGGTCCTGGGCACCTGCGGAAAGGGAGGTCACATGAGTCAGCTGAGAAAGAGCCCCAGTTGATCCTAGCCACAGACTGAGCCTCAACCCTGATTCCAGACTGAGCTGGCAACTAACTGAATGCAGAGGAATGGTGAGTGACAGAGAATCAATTTTATTCCATTTTTCATGTGGCTTTCGTTGCCCCGACACTTGGTTGTGTACGTGGTGCTGGGGTTCGAAGTTCGAACCTACGTCCTTGTGCTTGCCAGGCAACCACAGTAACTGCTGAGCCACCGCCCCAGCCTGAATCCTGATCCTAGAATGAGCCCCAGCTGGAGCCCTAGACTGAGGCCTGACCCTGATTCCAAACTGAGCCTTGACCCTGCCTCCAGATGGAGCCCTCATATCAGCACTAAGCTAAGCACTGCCCACAGTCCCAGACTGCACCCTGGTCTCAATCTGAGCCTCAGGCAGGGCCCTCACCTGCGCCCTGACCCACAATTTCACAAGGAGCCCCGGCAGTGCAATGAGACAGAGCACCCCTGCCCCAAACAGCAATCGACTGGTCCAGAAACGCAGCCACCCGGCCCTCCGCCGTCAGCACAGGCCAGGGCGTGGGACAGCGAGGCCAGCGCGTGGGACAGCGAGCCCAGCGCTTTCCAGAGCCTTGGCAGGTCACAGCACTGAAGAGCGAGCCCTCCTGCTGTCCAGGCAACTTCCGTGCTGCGGAGTCTCCTCGTACCTTGGAGTAATGAATGGGCCTGTCGGATTACTCCAGAGCTCCACAAAACAGACGTGTTCGCTTTATTTTTTGAGAATGTGAGATAGTGAATCATGGCCATTGGATCAGCATGGACCACTCGGGCGGCCAGCGACTTAGGCATCTCTGGACTCTCTCATGCTGTGACTGGCAGGCCACTCCGTCCCCCAGAAAGGACTGTGCAAGAGCTGGCGAGAGGAGGGAAGGAGGGGGAAGAACCTGCTCTCAGGGCTGGAGCGGTTGCTCAGTGGTTACGGCGCTTGCCTGGCATGCGCGAGGATGCAGGTTCGAATCCCAGCACCATGTACACAATGAAGTCTCGGAGCATTGAAACAAGATGAAAAACTAAATAAAACTGATTCTCTCTCTCTCTCTCTCTCTCTCTCCTCACTGTCCCCTTTAAAAAAAAAAAAAAAAGAATCTGCTCTCCATGAGCCACCAAAAGGAGGACCAGGGCTTGGAGTGGTTAGAATTTCACTCTGCCACCTGCCACCCAGCAGACCTGGAACCTTAACAGGCTCTGCACGGGGTGGCCCTGCAGCCCCAATGTTTGCTTCACTTTTCAAATTCCATGAAAACCTGAGACACTGGATGCTCAGGGTTTCTTCCTGCTTCCTGTTCACCCTGGCATCCTGATTTCAGTGCCTCTGCTCTCCCGAGAGAAGAGGGCTGCTTTGGGTGCAGTCAGGATTGCCAGGTGTCTTAGAGGGGTCCCTTTTTATCCCAAGGGCTTTGGAGTTGCCTTTGACTTTTTCCACATGCGTTCTGCACATTCAATATTGATGTCTTCAAATTTTGCTTCCACTACAACTGGGCTGGTGGGGACTCCTGCGATTTTGTCTGTTGCTTTGTGTATGTATGTGTGTGGTTGTTTTGCTTGCAGTACTAAGTATTGAACCTAGGGACTGAACCACTGAGCCACACCCGCAGTCCTTTTTATTTTTTATTTTGAGACAACGTCTCACTAAATTATTGAGGCTGGCCTCAAACTTGAGATCCTCCTGCCTCAGCCTCCTGAGTCCCTGGGATTACAGGTGTGTGCCACTATGCCTGACTACATGGGATGGTTTTGTTTTTTGTTTTTTTTTTAAAGAGAGGGACAGTGAGAGAGACAGAGAAAGAGAGAAACAACTTTATTTAGTTTTTCACATGGCCTTAGTTGCTCCAACACTTAGTTGTGTATGTGGTCCTGGGGTTTGAACCCAGGTCCTCATGCTTGCCAGGCAAGCGCTGAAACTGCTGAGCCACCGCTCCAGCCCCACATGGGATGGTTTTATGCAACAAATATTTATTTAGTTATGGGCCGGTCAGTGGGCAAATGCAGAAGCAAAAGGCATTTCACTACTCTCAACAGGGAATTGATGTGCTATAAATGAAATTTTGGAGAGATTGTTCTGGCAGTGTTCTGAACGGAATGGGTTTGGAGTAGGGAGATAGCAGTACTGTGAATATAAAGTGAGAAAATTCTGAACTGTTAGACTGGGAAGGAGAGTACATTCGAGAAACTTCCAAGCGTTTCCATGGAAACGGTCGTACCCACCCCCTGAGCCTGCCAGGGCCAGGTACCCAGTAGGAGCTCAATAAAGGCTATTTTCTTTCTGTTCTCTCTCATCCGTTAACTTTGCTCCACCTTCATTTCTTACAAAGATAATTCCAAAGCTAGAACTCGGTAAGTGCTAATGTTATGAATCAGAATTTGGAAGTAAGCCGGGCACAGTGTAATCCCAGCTGCTCAGGAGGCTGAGGCAGGAGGATCACAAGTCTGGGGCCAGCCTCCTCAACATAGCAAGACCTTGTCACGACACAAAATTAAAAGGGCTGAGTGTGCAGCTCAGGGGTAGAGCACTTGCCTAGCGTGTGAAGGCCCTCAGTTCAAGCCCAACACCCAAACAATCTAAGAAACCTTACAAAAACCTCTCCCCAGAAATAAAAAGCTCATAAAATTTTTAAGGGGGGGGGAGAGACAGTGAGAGAGGGCAGTGGGGGAGGGAGAGAATCAATTTTATTTAGTTTTTCATGTGGCTTTCATTGCTCTGACACTTCGTTGTGCACGTGGTGCTGGGATTCGAACCCATGTCCTCACTCACACCAGGCAAGCGCTGTAACTGCTGAGCTCCGCTTCAGCCTGGCTAAAAATTTTTACACACACAAAGAATTAAAAAGTGCAATGCTTCCAGAAGGCTCTGAGGCGGTTGGAAGTCTCCAGTCTCCACCATGAGGCTCTAGAAGCCTGTGAAAGCTGGGATAGGCAGCCCCCTCTAAGCATGCGTTGCGACCGCGGTTTTTCCTCCATAGCTGAGACCACCCTGTATCTTCAACTTAAGCCACCTACTATGTTGCGCTGCTGCCTGGGAACACACTTGGGCTTTGAAACTCGGGACTGGCCCAGCATTTCCTAAATGGCTGAAGAACCCAGCTCTGTTCTTGACGCAGGCAGCGGGGGCTGGGTGTGGGGAGATGAAAAGATCAGAAGCAGGCAGGGAGGGAGCCAGATTCCCAGGCAACCCTCTGCAGATGGAAAGGGGGCGGAGGAGGCCAAGCCCAGACTTCAGTGCCTGGGAGGTTCAAAGCCAGCATCCCAGCCCACTGGGCCGGCTCCTCTCTCCCTGCCTCCAAGTTCAGAGGTGGAGCCTTGTCCGCGGTGCTGAAACCCCAGCTGCACCCTTATCTTTCCACGGGACCTGGGGGTCTCCGGAATGGAGCAGAGAGTGGGGTGGGGGAGCTAAGCACACCTCCACTCCTGTTCTGCTCTGTGTTTTGACAAACACTGAACCCTGCAAGTGAATAGAGGCTCTGGATTTTTCCCCCATCTTGGGGCAGCAGTGGACAGAGGCAAAATCAGGGCTTTTTGTTTTTTTAGTATTGGGGATTGAAACTCAGGGACACTTTACCCCTAAGCCACATCCCCAGCCCCTTTTATTTTTTATATTAAGATAGAGTTTCACTAAGTTGCCTTGAATGTGTGATCCTCCTGCCTCAGCCTTCCAATTTGCTGATACTGCAGGCGTGCACCTCAGCACCCAGCTGAAACACTTAAGATTCTTTGGGTGCTGATACAAATATGTAGACACGCTGAAGAAGGACTGGAGAGACATACCCTAAATTGATGAGGGCCCCTGGGTGCAAAAGGGAAAGAATTAGGGGAGATCTTTTATTGCATCTCTATCATTGAACTTGTATCTGAAAGTGAGGATTCTTAGCAAGGGCCAGTCCTGGGTTGGATCACTGCAGAAAATAAAATCAAGTGTCACTGACAACCTTACCATAATCCAATCACAACGTGGAGGTTACAAGGCAGAGTCTGGAGCCAGATTTCCTGGGTCCAACTTCTGACTGCTACTAACTAGCTGAGTGACCATAAGCAAATTACCCCACCTCCCGGTGCCTCCACTTCCTCTTCTGTAAAATGGCAATTATAAGACCGTCTACCTCGTAGGACTGCATTAAGCATCAAAGAGGATAATCTGCAAGTTACCTGCCCGACCCCAGCATACAGTATTGTAGAAGTGTTAGCTGTCATTATTGCTTTTTGTCCGTGTCCTGCTTTGCTAGTGAGTAACGAATGATCTAGTGGCAGCAATGGTGATCTTCCTCCTAGCAAAGCTCAGAGGGGCAGCGCACCACCAACGGGGAAGCCGGAATTTTTTTTTCCAGTGCTGGATGAATCTAGAGCCATGCTCTGCCACTGAGCTACATGTCTGGCCCCTGTTCCAGGGGATTATCTCATGGGATAGGTCCCCTTAGCCCTGGGGAACAGGGTGGTGAAATGACTTCTCCAAGGCCATCCAGCTGTGACGGGAAAGAGGCCAGACATGAAGGATGATTGGCCAGACACCCCGCTCTGCTCTGGGCCCAGGCTGCCTGGCTCAGAGCAGCCGCCAAGACTGCCGCTCCACACAGCCACTCTGCCAGCCTCTGCCAGCCAGGCCCCCTCCTCCCCACGCAGATATTCCTGCCATGACAGCCTCCTCCAGGGAGGGGGAGGAGGAAGGGCAGAGGGGAGCGAAAATGGATCTCCAAGACAGAATGACGCACAGTTGGGTGAGGGCGCGTGAGCAGGTGGGGGAGGAGAAAGGGAGGAGGAGGGAAGGGAGATGGGGTGCAGAGGGAAGAGTGCGCGAGAAGGGAGAGGTTTGAAGAGAAGAAGTTTAGGAGCCAGGGATGCAGACATGCTGGCAGAGGAGGCAGCATGGAGGATGCAGCGGGGAACTCCAGGGTGGCCTTTGTCACCCTCCATCAGGCTGAGCACCCACCTGCCCTCGGGCACTGCCCAGCACGGCCTGACCATGCGCCCGACCTCTGGAACCATCCAAGGTGAGCTCTCATCCAGGCACCCACCTCTCACACACCCACTCACACCCACTCTCACATACACACCCATCTCACACACTCACACCCACTCACACACTCTCTCACATACTTACACACATACACACCCATCTCACACACATTCAGACACACACACTCACACACTCAGACACATACTCTCACTCACACCCATCTCACACACATATACCCACTCACACCCACTCTCACATACACACCCATCTCACACACTCACACCCACTCACACCCACTCTCACATACACACCCATCTCACACACACCCCATCTCACATACACCCAATCACACACTCTCACATACTTACACACATACACACCCATCTCACACACACATTCATACACACTCATGCACCTCACACACTCACACCCCACTCTCACATACTTACACACCCACACACACTCACACCCATCTCTCACACACTCACACACCCATCTCACACTCACACCCATTCACACCCACTCTCACATACACACCCATCTCACACACTCACACACACACACCCATCTCACATACACTGATTCACACACACTCTCACATACTTACACACATACACGCCCATCTCACACATTGACACACTCACACACATTCAGACACACACTCACACACACCCATCTCACACACACACCCCACTCTCACATACTTACATACACACGTACACACCCATCTCATACTCACACTCACACCCATCTCACACACTCACACACACCCATCTCACACTCACCCACTCAACCCACTCTCACCTACTTACACACATACACACCCATCTCACACACACACTCACATACCCATCTCACACACACATTCACACACCCTTCTCTCACACACACACACATTCACTCTCACACTCACACCCATCTCACGCTCATACCCATCTCACACACATGCACACTCACACACAGACACTCTCACATACATTCACACACCCATCTCACACACACTCAAACACACATGCCCATATGCACATGCCCATCTCACACACACTCAGTCTCACACACTCATACATCTCACACACCCATCTCTCACACACACATATGCCCATACACACATGCCCATCTCATATATACTCACTCACACATCTCACACACACCCATCTCACACTCATGCACACATCTCACTCACACATTCAGACACAAACTCACATACACTCACACACTCATCTCACACACTCACACCCATCTCACACACACATGCCCATACACATATGCCCATGTCCCACAGTTCACACACACACTCACATACTCACATACCCACCTCACACACATACACTCACACACATTCAGACACACACACACTCTGTCACTCACTCACTCACATGCACACACTCACATATATGCACGAGATGCACACACACTCACACCCCTGCCCTGGCAGCACCTCAGCCCCACACCCTCCCGTAGCCCAGCTCTGAGCATAGCCCTCCTCTCCCAGGCCCTGGGCTACTGGGAAGGCCCTGTGGAAACCACTGGACCAACCGGAGGTTTCAAAGCCCTGTTCACACACAGGCTTCTGTGAGCGGGGACATCAATGGTGACCTGCTCCCAGGTCCTCAAGCCCAGGGACCCGGGGCTTCAGGGACCTGTGCCCACCTCCCTTCCCTCTGCAGGGAGACCTGAGGCAGCATCAGGAACAAAAGGCAGAATGGGGACTGGACTGATGGCTCAGCGATTACAGCACTCGCCTGGCATGCACGAGTACACGGGTTCGAACCCCAAAACCATGTACACAACCAAGTGTCAGAGCAACAAAAGCCACATGAAAAACTAAATAAAAAAAACAAAGGCAGGGTGGGACTGAGCAGGGAGGAAGCGGTCTCTCACCCCAACCTCTGTTCATCCCTTCCATTCCCTAAGGTCCAGGCATTGAGAGAGGCCCCACAGCCAGGTTGGAAGCTGTTGGCCTCTGAGATAGGTCAGTCTGGGTGGAGGGTGGGGCAAGAGGGTCACAGCACAGGAGCAGAAGCAGCATCCCAGACACACGTTCCCAAATGCAGGCAAAAGCCTCCTGAGATTGGGAAATCAATGCGGAGGGCGTGCTGGGAGCCAGGGGTGCGGAAGCACGGGCAGCGCTGGAGTCTGGAACAGGCTTTCCAGAAGGCGGGGGGCAGGAGGCTTGGACGGACACATCTCGGGTTGGAGGGACCCATGAGTCATCTGCTTGGAGGTCGGGTGCTAGCCTCAGTGACCCAGGACATTGACCCCAGCTTCTGGTTTACGGCTTCTTTAGTCCTCCAACACATGCACAAGAATAGACTCAACGCTGGCCAAGTGAGGCCCCCTCCCATAAGCTCCCAATCCGCATCAGCAGTGGCCTCTCCAAACCTCTCTGTCTCCAGCCAGAACACAGATTCCAAGAGAGCAGGCCCTTGCCAGTCTTGCTCACCACCACATCTGCAGCCCACAGCAGCTCCTGTGCACAGTAGGTGCTCAACACATGCTACCGAAGAAATGAATTCACATAATAAAAAGCTTGGGACCGGACATGGTGGGGCACACCTTATAATCCCAGCGGCTCGGGAGGCTGAGGCAGGAGGATCGCAAGTTCAAAGCCAGCCTCAGGACTTAGCAGGTCCTAAGCAACTTGGTGAGACCCTATCTCAAAATAAAATAAAGAGCTGGGAATGTGGCTCAGTGGTAAAGCATCCCTGGGTAATTAAAAAAAATAGCAGTTTAGGATCCATTCCATACCAGAACAGACTCTGAAGAGGCCAAGAAAAGGCAGCCATGTGGCAGCTGCAACCCCAGCTCCCTGCAGCACTGGGCCCACTTTACTCCCTCCATGAATACCTAAGATGTGTTGGGTGCTGCTTTAGGTGCTGGGGACATGGCAGTAACCTAAAAGATAAGTCACCACTCCCAGAGCTTGCATCCTACTGGGGAAAGTAAATAATCAATAAATAAATGTATGAGTATGAAATATTTCAGGTTATCCTAGTTGTTCCTGAGAGAAATAACTCAGGAAATTGTAGTAGAGAGGCCCCAGGAGGGTGGCAGTTACCATTTTTTGTGGGGGTCAGTACTGGAGATTGAATCCAGGGGCACTTAACCACTGAGCCACATCCCCAGTGTATTTTATTTTTTTTATTTTGAGCCAGGGTCTAAGTTGCTTAGGGCCTCGCTAAGTTGCTGAGGCTGGCCTCAAACTTGCAATCCTCCTACCTCAGCCTCCCGAGTTGCTGGGATTACAGGCTTGCACCACCACGTCCAGCTGCAAGTTACTACTCTTGAGAGAGGGATTAGGGAAGGAGGTAGAGGCTAGAAGGAAAGATGGGAGAACACGTGCTCCCGGCAAAGGGAACAGCATGTGCCAAGGTGGGAATGTGCTCAGTGGGCTCGGGGAAGAGCAGGAGGCCAATGTGGCTGAGAGATAAAGAGCAAGCTAGCTGGTGGAAGGAGAGGAAAGCCAGAGAAGGAGCAGAGGGTCTGGTGACACGAGACGCAAGGCCACCAGAGCAGACAAATCACAAGAGGGGACAGGGATCATTCAGCTGCTAAATAAGGCTAAAAAGGGGCAAGGGCAGAACCCTGAAGCCGGTTTGGAGATGCCTGCCAACAACCCAGGCATCAACGAAGAGGCCTGGCCCTGGTGGCGGCAGTGGAGAAGTGGCACATGTCAGAGCTGGACCTGTGTTAAGGTAGAAATGGGAGGGTTGGATGTCCAGGCCACCTGCGAGGCTCTTGGTCTGAGCAACCGGAAGAATGTGTTTGCCCTTGATTGACATGAGGAAGAGCGTGGGGCCAGGGCTGGGGCCTGGAAAACGCAGGGGTCTGCTTGGGACGGGTTGGGAGAGCAGCTGGAAGCCAGCAGAGTGTCGGTGGGATTTTAGGTCATGAGATGAAATCCATATGGGAGTGAATGTGGGAAAAGGCATGGAGGGCTGAGACACCCGAGGGGCACAACCAGAGAGGTAAAGGGACACAGGGTGATGTCCCTAATCAGGCGTCACTGCCTGCAGGCAGTGCATGGCTCAGACCCAGACTTTGACATCAGTCAGATCGGAACCTAAACCTCACTCACCAGCTGTGCAACCCTGGGTAGGCCACACCTCCTCTCTCTGAGCCTCAGTTTCCCTGTCTGTCACTCAGGAAGATAGCAGTCCTGTGCCAGCTTCAGTGGGGGTTGGGGGACTAAAAGCTCAGCTTGGTGACAGCATAGGAGTAGGGCTGCAGCTCTGAGGGACTCCTGCCCCGTGCAGGAGTCAGCTTGGATCCTGGTACCAGCTGACCAACTTGGTAGAAAGAAAATCTGAGTCCTAGGCACTGCTGGAACCTGGGATCCTGATCTGTCACCCTATCCCACACCCTGCAGCCAGCAGAGCTCCTGGGACTGTGGGGACAGAGATGCTTTTAGATGATAAATAGATGCCCCAGAAAATAACAACATCAGAGAGAGAGAGAGAGAGAGAGAGAGAGAGAGAGAGTTGGCCCTCGGGCTCTCTTGCAGTACTTCTGGGCAAGTCAGGAGAAAGCCTTGTGTGGCTGCTACCACATTATAAACTGAAAGAGAAGGTGGCCTCAGGGACGGTGCTGGGACATCCCCAACCCTCCTAAAGCTGTGTTTGTGGTCATCCTCTATCGAGGGCAAGAGGTTCAGACTTTCCATTTCCAGAAGAGATAGGATGTTTCCTTTCTAAGCAAATTCATGAAAAGAGATAAATGAGATCATTACAGAAAATGCTGAATACACATTAATTAAGCAGCCTAAAGTAGGAAGGGGGTAGAAGAGATGGAGAGGCAGAGGTCCCCAGGTGGTTACCAAGCATGTGAGGGTTGGAAACACCCCTTGCAAGAACTCAGGGGCTGGGGTGCAGCTCAGTGGTGGAGCACTTGCCTGGCATGCAAGAAGCCCTGCGTTCGATCCCCAAAACAGCAAAAAAGGAAACACAAGTTCTCTGCAAGAACCCTGGGGACTCCATTTGTACTTCCATGCACGAGAAACCAAGCCCTGCTCGGTGGAGCCGTGTGATCTCCGCATCAGAACGCAAACAGCCCTGTAGCCAAGTCCACTTGTGAACTTCCTAAGAGAAGTCACCTGTCCTTTTAAATCAGAAAACTCACACAGGAGAGAAACCTGTATCACCCCCTTTTCGTTCTCAAGTCAATGTATTGAAAAACCAATGAACTTGTGATGAGAAACTGCAGCCTGCTGGGAACACCTGATGGCGCAGGGCCACCTCGCTGAGCACTGAGAATAAAGCAAGTCTTCGTAAGTGTACAAGAAACAACCTGGGGAAAGAGGGTTGGACAGGCCAGGGCAGCCAGCCCACCGCTGAAGAAGCGAGTCCAGGTCACAGCCACCTGCTGGGACTCAAGAGTGTTCTGGGGAGCACAGACAGGGGACGAAACAGGGCCACCCTGGCCTCTGAGCCTCCCTGCTGGGTGCCACGGCCCAGTTGCTCTGGGAAATGACCAGAAGGTGCTGGCCTTTTATCCCCCAGCCAAGATGCCCCTGGGCAGCCCAGCTGGAACCTTCCCCATGGCCTTAGACTTAATGACCAGTGTCTCTGGGGCTCCAGTCTCATCAGCCTATACCCCCATCCCTCAAGGTGGACCACAGGGTTCAAGCACAATGTGCAACAAGAACAAAGCCCTGAGCTAAAAGTACCTCCCCCGTTCACAAGTAATTATTGAACACCTAGTGTGTGCACTGGGGATCGAAACTGAGCTAGACGCGTGCTCAAGCCAGGGTGACCAAGTCCACAAGTAAGCTGGGGACTTGATGGAGAGCAGATGGGGCAGGGGGATGGATCTGCAGACAGGGCAGTCAAGGCCATCTGGGAACAAAAGGGTCAGCCAGGAGCAGCCCCAGGGAAGAGCGTTCCAGGCAGAGGGAACAACAAGTGCAAAGACAGCACGGAATGGAGCCTGTGCCTGCCAGGGACTGTGTTGAGGGCTCCAAGGCCAGGAGCACAGAAGAGAGACGGGGAGGGGAGGAGGGGGCTGGAGAGGCTGGCAGCACCCGGTCCTGAGGCTACCTCCTGAGTGCTTTGAGTGCAATGGGGGTTAGTAGCAGGGGGACAACATGATTGTTCCCTCTTTGAAATTGCTCCGGCTCCTGTGCAGAAAATAGACAGCCATGCGTCTGCGGTGGAGGCAGGGCGGCCAACGGAAGCCGCTCAAAGCTCCCAGGAGAGAAGTGACTTGGAGTTTGGAGGTGGCAGTGGAGACAGCCTATCCAGGAGGCAGAACCAAAGGGGTTGTCTCAAAACTGGCATGAGTGTGGGGGAGAGGAACCCTTCCTAAGCTTCCAGCAGGTGCCACCATGGTGCCATGATGGGGAAGACACAGGGAGGAGCAGATGGGGGCAGGTGAGTCACCCTGAATTCCCCGATGCTCATGGTAGCTGCCTGCCCCATAACCCAGTGGAGCTGTCCTATGCACCATCACTGCCTATGGAGATCAAAAGGAAGGTGGGCACTAGGAAGGCCCAAGGAGGTCATCAGTGAGTCTCTACTAAATGGTGGGCACACACACAGGGCACTCATTCCTCTCCATTGCACAAACCCTGACCTCCCAGAGCATCCCGGGTACCTGCAGTGTCTCCAAGGCCTGGCTGGCCATGCCGGTGGCGAGCGAGGCCACCTGCACGGCCTGCTTGCGGGCAGCCAGCAGGATCCTACAGTAGGTGAAGCAGATGGCACCTGAGGGCAGGAAGAAGGTGAGGCCTGACGCCACGAGGACGAAGGGCAGGCTGGGCAGCAGGCGGCACTGGCCAGGAGCTGGTGCCCGCACATGGCCCAGCTCGTGCCAACCCAGCAGCAGAGGCAGGAAGGAGGCGAGTGCAGCCAGACTCCAGGCGCCCAGCACCAGCGCCAGGGCGCGCGGGGGCGTCATGCGCAGCTTGTAGCGCAGCGGCGAGAGGATGAGCAGGTAGCGGTCCAGGCTGATGAGGCAGAGGTTAAGGATGGAGGCGCTGCAGCACATCACGTCGAAAGCAGCCCAGAGTAGGCAGAGGCCACGCGCCAGCACCCAGCGTCCGTACAGCGCGTTCAGCATGGCCGGTGGCATCACCACCAGCCCCACCATCAGGTCCGACGTGAAGAGCGACACGAGGAAGAAGTTAGACGTGTTGCGCAGCGCTGGCTGCGTGCAGATGAGCGCGATCAGCAGCGAGTTGGCCGCCGCTGTCAGCGCGATGACCACACACAGCGCGGCTGCCACCCAGCCGCTGCCTGCGGAGGCCGCGGGCGGCCCGGGTCCCCATGCCGGGGTGCTGTTGACAGGGCCTGGCTCCGGGACCATGGAGGCTGGAGATGAAGACAGAGACGTGATCGGGTGGGCGGGAAGATGGGGAGCAGCCTGGAGGAGCTGAGGCTGTCGTCGGTGAGAAGAGAAACACCCACCTAGGTAGGTAGGTGACAAGATAGGGGCGGGGGCGCTAAGTCCTGGGCAGCGACCAGAAGAGGACTGAGGCGGGTATACGGATGCCCCCACCCCCGGGATGCGGCAGGGACACCTGGAGGCCAAGGCAGGAAGTTTGGGGAGGGGCACCTGATGAGCCAGCCCCTCTGAAGGGTGCCGCGGAAAGTTAGGCGGAGGTTGGATGGGCTCCCGGGGGTGGGACAGAGCCCCCTGAGTGGGCGGGCGCAAGGCAGGGGCGGCGGGCGCCTGGAGGCTGGGACCCGCAGGCAGAGGGGCGCTGTCCGGAGGCGCGGCTCGCGTGCAGAGGGTGGGCGTGTTGGAACGCTGGATCGCAGCGGCCGCGCCAGGGGCGCAGTCTGGAGGCCCAGGGACCGTAGCAAAGACCCCCGGGGAAGGCAGGTCTCCGCCGGCGCAGAGGCAGCCTCGCGGCGCACGGGAGGCCCCCGGGCCGGGCAGGCCCCGCGGGCGGCAGAAGCAGCGCCGCGCTCCGACCTGCCCGCCGCGCCGCTCGCTGGCCCGCTCCCGCCCGCGTTCAGTACCTGGGGCGCCCGGCGTTGCTCGGCTGCCGGACACTGCGGCAGGCCCGCCCGGCTGGAGGAGACGTGGCCGGGACTCCCGAGCCGGGGAGGCGCGGCGAGGAGCCGGGGCTGCTGCGGGAGCGCGCGGTCCCGAGCCGCCGAGCGTGCGCCCCGCCCCTCGGTGGGCGGGGAGACCAGCCCCAGCCTCGCCCCGAGCCGGTCGCCGTCCCCCAGGCCTGTGAGGCTCGTCCCAGCTGCACCCGGGAGCCTTCCCGGCGATCGCAGTCCACACCCCCGCAGCCTCCTCTCCAACCCACGCGTGGTGATGGCGCAGGCGGAACTCGGAGAAGGGGCAGTGAGCAGCCTGCACCCGGAATTCCTCCTCAGTGAGCAGGGATCACCGGCAGGGAAATATTGGACCCCTCTGGGCCTCCATTGCAGTATCTGTAAAATGGGTTACTAATCCCTGGCACTTTTCACCCTTAACTTGAGCAGCGCGCTGACTTCCGGTCTTTAGAGCAGGAACCATCGTAGCGTCCTGGGGATGAAGTCCCTGACCTGTTGGCGTTCCCAGATTTGGGGAGCCTCCGGCCAGGTAGGGTAGAGTCCTAGGCAAAGAGGTGGGGGTGTGGCGCCCCCTGACTGTGATCCTCCCCTACCTAACATTGCTGTGAAGATTAATATTGCAATTTCCATTCATCTGACAGATATTTCTTGGACACCTAGTAGGCATCAAGCACTGCCCTGACTAATCAGGACATCGAAGTCACCAAAACAAAGATTCCCACCTGCATGGAACTTTCATTACAGCGGAAGGAGACAGACAATAAATAGCATGCAAAGTGGTCATAAAGTGATCATTGCTATAGGGGAAAAGGGGGTATAAAGATGAGGGGCAGTGAGAGAGACAGAGAAAGAGAGAAACAACTTTATTTACTTTTTCACATGGCCTTAGTTGCTCCAACACTCAGTTCTGTACGTGGTGCTGGGGTTTGAACCCAGGTCCTCGTGCTTGCCAGGCAAGTAGCGAACCTGCTGAGCCACCACTCCAGCCTCAATCTGGGGCTTCTTTTTCCGAAATAGAAAAATAATATTTCCCACCCATAAGGCCCTGCCATGTTCTAGGACTTGGTTATATTATTCCTACTCTTATAACATTCCTACTCCCAACAAATAATGCTGGTAAGTAGGTATTAGAATGGGGCCCAGAGAGGTCAGGAACTTCTCCCAAGGTCTCCAGCAGCAAGCAATCAAGTAGAAACTGAAACTAAGATCTGCCACATGTTCATAGCAGTGGGCACCCACTCAGAGTAGTCAAGGTAGGTCCCAACAGAAACTTCAGACCCTGCAGCACCTCCATCCACCTCCTAAGCCTCTATTTCGCATTCAAAGTGCCAGTCCTGCCCACAGGTGGATCTAGGCAGCAGGTGGAGGAGGCCTATCCTTCCTCCCCCGCACCACACTACATTCCTCTCTGAGGAACAAAACATAGTAACAAGAAAACTGGACCCAGAATCAGGACCCTGGCTTGGGATCGTGCTTAGCAACTCTGAGGTCTCGGGGCCACCATTCTGTCTCCTTGGGTTGCCGCAGAGTCGCTGAGGGGATAGAACGGCATCAATGTGATCTGTCAACTTGATGGTCCCAGCTGTAAGGTGGGGAAAGTGTTCCTCCTTGTGCTACCTCCATTAGCCAAGGGCATCCCAAAGTCAGGAACGGCAACCTCATCCAGTGCTTTGGAGAATGGATTTTGGAGCCCCATGACCGGACTCATAATCATGATTCAGCTACTTGCTCTGAGATTGACAAAGCCTTAAATTATCTGCTTCTATGAAATTAGGGCACCAGAGATACGAATGGGATGATTATTAAAACCTTTTGGCACAGAAGAGGTGCCTGACAAATTTTAGCTTTGTAAAAATTAGTATATAATGGGATAGAATGTGACCTTCAGTTCAGATTTTTTTATAATGTGTGATGTCTTTTTTTAAAACAGTGATCATTTATTATTTATTTAATTTATTTATTTATAGGGATCCCACTCAGAGGCACTCTACCACTGAGCCACATCCCCAGCCCTTTTTATTTTTTATTTTGAGACAGTTTCACTGGTTTGCTTAGGGCCTCTAACTTGCAATCGTCCTTGCCTCAGCCTCCAGAGTTGCTGAAATTGCAGGTGTGCACCACTGCACCCAATGTGATGATCATTTTAACATGAGTTAATTCTGGATGGTAGATACTGGGATGTTAGTTATCTTATGGATGGTGCTTTGCTATAATTTAAAAAAAAAACAAAAACCCTAATTTTTTAATAGGGCCAGGGTGGTGGTGCCACCTTGTGGCCACATTGTCATTATCGTGAACTCCAAGTGTAAGCTACAGTACTTGTCCTTTCAGTAAGAGAACAATCAAATCTCAGACTTCCTTAAGGTTGCAGAGACAGACTTTCAAGAATGATCAGTTTTTGCTTGACTATTTCTAGCCATGGTGAGTTTCCTCTCTGAAGTTGGGAGATAGATCTGCCCCAGACCTTCATACCTGGCAGGACATAAAGGACAAAAAAAAAAAGTTTTTCATTACAGAAATGAAGAAACTGCGGTCCAGGGAGGTTGCAGTCCTGCTAGAAACTGCTCTGGAAGTCAGCATGTGCCAAGTGGGTGAACCCCATGCAGGCTGGCTTTGTGTGTTCACTCATAACTGGCACATCGTAGGTTCTCAGTAAATATCTGCCCAATGAATGAATGAAAGAAATCATCAGCCTAACCACCTGCACTTGTGGGCCAATTATTCATTCTCAATAATAATAGCGCCTGGCATTTACTGAGGTCTTACCAAGTAAGCTCTCCCTGTGCCCTGACTCGTGCATGCTCAGTGTGACCCTGAGAGTGAACTTAGTGTGATCAGTAGTCCACATTTTACACACAGGATAACTGAGCCTCAGAAATCGTGTGTGAGTGGCCCACAGGCTCGAGCCAGTTGAGGGCTGGCTCCACGTGGGCAAACGAGGGAGGGAAGCCAGCACTAACTATCGCTAACTGCCCAGCCATCCAGAGGGCCGCTGGTATCACTGCACATCCTTAGTAAAGATTTTAACTCCCTCCACCCTAGTGGAGAGGGGAGGGGCTGCAATTTTATTCCTGGGCTCTCCGAGTGGTTCTGTTGGACCTTGGTGGAGAGAGAAAGCGCGCAGGCGCGCGAGCGAATCTAGCCGCTGCTTCTCAAATCCGGCTCCTCCCCCTCGCTGGTTCCCCACATCCAATCGGCAACGCCTTTCCTGTGGAGCCCCGCCTCCCCGCCGAACTTCGGCTCGCCGCAGAGCCGCCTGGACTCCTGCCCTCCGCCCCTTCCCATCTGCCTGAAGTCTGGCTGCAAAGCCCGCAGTCTGATCTCTCTGGCTGGCCTTCCAGGTCTGCCACCAGCCTTGCCGGCCCACCCTCTGCTTCCTCTCCACCCAGCTTTTAATTAGGTGGTGCTTCTATCTGCCTTGTTCCAAACACAGGGTGGAGGACCGAGACTACTTCTGTCTCCAAGAGTGCTCAGCCGCAAGCCCACTGGGGCTCAGAGGTCCTGCACCAAGGACCTCTAGTGGCACATTTACTGCCAGTATTTCCACCTCCGTGTTCAAGTGCCCAGGCATGATATCAGAAGGACCTGTGAGCTCATGCGCCACCAATGCTTCAGAGCCTGTTTCCCATTCTGTAAAACAAATGTGGAAAATCTCCCCTCCCTGTGGACTTCCGAGTGCTGCTGTCGTCCCCAAGCTTGGCATGAGAGCTGGACCAGACTGCCCGGAGTTGTTGACATTCTTAATTGCGTGACCCTGGGAAATCACGTAGTCCTCCGCATCGCAGCTGCCTGATCTATAAAACGGGGCAGTCTCTGGGTGCCAGCTGGGTTGATTTGCGTGAGGTACTTAGCACAACACTCAACGCTTTTGAATTGGGAGCCAGGTCAGGCTGGAGCCCTGGCAAGGGCTGATGCTGGGCCACCATAAGAGAGAATGGATGGCAGGAGGCAAGCGCAAGGGACCTAGGGTACAACTCCAGCTCTGGAGGCCCACTCAAGGGAAAAGGTGGGGGCTGGGAGGCAGTGGAGCAGGGTTGGGGGTGTTGTCCCAGGAGGCGCATGGCAGAGAAGTGAACAGGTCACAGGATGCCAGGAGGAGACCCAGCTCAGCACCACACAGCCAGGACCCAGGGCTCCCCTCCCCTGAGACCCTGGAGGAATCAACAGGGAAGAGGACACAGGCATGGAAGGCATTTATTCATATGAGTTGGGGTCTGTAGGGAGACCACTACTGTTTACAAGCTCTAGAAGCTCTCGTCGGGACAGGGACAGCCATGGGAATGAGCACCCCAGGCAGAGGTGGTGGGCTGGCAGCGTCCTGGGCACAAACAAGAGCAGCAGTTCAGGGAACAAGGGACCTTCTTTACCACCCACCCACCTGTGCCCCTAGGTCCCACACCCCTGTAGGGTTAAAGTGCAGCTGGGAGGAAGGAGGGGGCAGGAGGGAGCTGGAGAGAGCGAGGCCAACACCGGCTGCCCACAGGGGCCTCCTTGTCCTGAAACTCCTAGAGGCTTAGTGTCCACTCAGGTCCTCCTCCAAACCCCACCCCCAGCTGACAGCTATTTAGAAAGACCTTCCCCAAAACCCGGGGCTGGTTCCAATCAGCTTTTCAAAGGGCCTAGAACTTGGAGGGACAATGGCAGGCACTAAGATATCTAAGAGGAAGTGGAGGGAGGGAAGGTCTTCTTAGGTGGTGAGCTGGGGATTCACCCTCCCCGGCCCAGAAAGGTCCTTCCTTTGCCCCTCCATTCTCCCCACACCCCAGGCAGCCAAGGAAACCAGAACAAGGCCCAGAGAGTGTGGCTCCCGGCTCTGGTGCCCTGAGTCAGCAGGGTCCTGCCCTGGTCTGACTCCCAAACCACTCCATTGAAGCCACTTCTTGCCCTGGCAGAGATGCTTCCCTGGGTAGGGGGAGTACAGGGGAGGCCTCCTGGGAAACCTGTGGGGCTGGGGCTTCCGGCTTCTTCCAGTGACCTTCCCAGCCTGGCCCCTTCTGCAAGGTGTATACCAACTCAGTGCCCCGGCTCAGCCCCGGGACCTGGCTGCACCATCTGCCCAGCATCCCCCACCCCTGGAGATCCTGCTCCACCAGGGGCTGTGAGGACGTTGGCCTGGCCTGCTACCCCGGAGGACCTCACCCCCTCCTCAAGCAGAAGGGAAGATACCACCTTTTCCAAAAAGAGCCCTGAAGACCTCTGCTTCTGCCCCTGACACTTGAATATATTAAATTGTGCAGCTTGACTCTAGCCCCTCCCTTCAGATCTCCATGGCAACTGGGCAGCATTCCAAGTCCAAGTCTGAATCCAAGTCCATCCAGTGCCAAAGGTGGGGGCTTGCGCCTCTCCCCTCACTCTTCCCGGGAGGCTGAGACCCAGCATTCCAAGGGGCTGAGAGGGGAGGAAGAGTCGGGGGCCTCAGTCCTCAGCCCCCTCTTCCTCCGCATGGGGGGCACCAGGAGGCTCCTCTGGCTCGGGGGTCTGCCCACCAGGGTGGGAGTGCGGGTGTGCGTGGGGGTGGGCACCCGGCGAGTCCTCGCCCTGCACGTAGACATTCAGCCCCTCGTGACTGGGCTCCTTGCCGCAGGCCTGGCAGCTGCAGTGCAGAATCTTCTCCACCAGTTTGTCCACCCTGGGGACCACCTCATGGCCGGGGCACTCCAAGGTCACCTGCAGAGAGCAGGAGGAAGGGAAGGGATATTTCCTACAGCCTGGTGCGAGTGGGGTGGCCCCAGGAGTAACACACCCTGGGGTGGGACCAAGAATCCCAGAGCCTCCCTGCAGGACCCCAGTGACATCTGCAGGCCCACTCAGCAGTGGGGGGACCAAAGCCCTGCGGGAGCCACCTGCCTTGTCTCCTCCCTCCTGTCCCATCCACTTCCTACCAGCTCCCCCACAGCAGCCTCAGGGTGCCCTGGGGAGAAAATCTACCGCAGCTTCCCCGCTGCTTATGGAAAAAAATCCTAATTCCTCAGACCACCCATGCCCTTCAGGCTGCCCCTGGCTGAGCTCTCCACTCCCTCCAACTCTGTGCCTGCAAGGTTCTCGCCCAACCCCTGCCCCTACAACCTGTGCTGAACTCTGCTCAGCTCTTAGGGGCAAGCTTTGGGTCTGAGCTCAGTCAGCACTTCCTCAAAGGAGCCCATCCCAAGCCCCCAGCCCCACGGAGGTTCACCCTGCAGGAACCCCGATACCGCCCGCCCTTCCCCTATGTTACTCCCTGTATTGCCCCAGAGTAACACCCCGCCTTCCTCCCTTTCCTTCCCCCCTCCATAGAGCAATGACTCCCTGCCAGCTTTCAGGTCACACGGACAGGCACACTCCCTCAAGGAACAGAATCTAACGGGGGAACAGATTTGCCACAATCAGACATGGGTGGAAGACTGCAGGTATGACAGGTTCTCAAAGCAGAGGCAAGAACCCGTGCAAAGGCCCTGCAGTGGAAGGGAGCAGAGCAGGCAGGAAGGGACTCCAGGAGGCAGGCTGGCATCAAATGTCCAGCTATTAAGGACCGTGGGGGCGGGCGAGATGCAGCTGGGACCTTGCTGGTCACAGCAGTGTTTGGTGTCAGCCACCATTCAACACATCAGAATGAAGCTTCAGAAACAAACCCTGTGCCAAGGACCACGTGTGCATTCGCAGCACAAGCCCTGCACCCTGCGCGGGTGGAGTGGCCGTACTCACAATCTCCCACATGGACTGCGCTGGCATACAGGAGTCACAATGGACCAGGGACTCTGTGGACTGCGGGAAGGTGTTGGGGACGCTGTAGCTGAAGCACTGTCCTAGGCACGCCCTGTGGGAGGAGAGATCACCCGTGCCATGTCAGCATGGGGAGGACAAGGGGCAGCCCTGGTCCTCAGCTCCCTCCCGCCCCCTGGGGCCCACCTGTTCTGGATGGACTTGGCCTCACAGCCGCTGTGGCCCACAATCTGTGTGATGTTCTTGGCTTCGCACCAGGCACTCTTGTCTGGGAAGAGGGCCAGCTTGTTGATAGGCGGGGGGGCAGCCAACAGCATGGCAGGGAGGACAGCCCCCACCAGCATCCGCAGCATCGTGCCCGTGGCCTCCAGAGTCCTGGAAGGGAGCACAGGTGGCAGGTGAGGCCAGGCAGTAGGGCACAGAGGTGCTACAAGCATAAACATGGACCTGGCACTCAACCCTGGGTTCAAAGCCCACTTTTCCACTCACTAACCAAGAACAACTTTGGACAAGTTATTTCTCCTCTCTGAATCTCAAATATGGGGCTGGGAATAGTAACTGCATCCCACAAGTATCCGGAAGATTAAACCCTGCAGGTATGAACTCCAAATTCATCTGTGATTTTTAGAACTTACTATGCAGTCTTGAGCAAGTTACTATTTATCTTGGTGCCTCCGTTCCTTCCTCTAGAAAGGGGAGGTGGTAACGCTGTGCCTGGTGAAGTATCGGTGCACGCCTGTCATCCCAGCTACTTAGAGGCTGAGGCAGGAGGATCACAAGGTCAAGGGCAACCTGGCAACTGAGTGTTACCCCATCTCAAAAAGTAAAAAGGGAGCTGGAGCAGTGGCTCGGCAGTTACGGCGCTTGCCTTGCATGCGTGAGTACACGGGTTCAAACCCCAGCACCACGTACACAACTAAGTGTCAGAGCAACGAAAGCCACATGAAAAACTCAATAAAAATGGATTCTCTCTCTGTTTCTCACTGTCCTTCTCTCTTAAAAAAAAAAAAAAAGTAAAAAGGGCTGAGGATGTGGCTCAGTGGTAAAGCACCCCTGGGTTCAGCTCGAAGCACAAAAATAAATAAATGAAGAAGAAGAGGAGGAGGAGGAAGGATTGGTGCCATTGCTAAACAAAACACTACGTGTTCAAGCACACATCCCACGAACTATTATATTAGCTCCTGTCTTCTAGGGCAAAAAATAATAATGATAAAATAAATCTGTTGTGCTAGGAGTGTAGCCCATTGTTAGAATGAGTGTCTACCATGTGCAAGGCCCTTGATTCAATTCCCAACACCACACAGTCCTTGAAGGGACAGCCACCCACCATGTCTCCTTCAGATGCTTGGAGAAAAAGCTAAACTCAATCTTCAGGTCACAGTGAATTCTCACCCCATGCAAGTCGGACATGTTTCTTTTTCAGATGCCTCTCCTGAGCTCTGAGTCTGCAGGCCTGAACACAAGTCGTTACCTCCATCTCCATTCTAACCGGGGTGCACCCTAAGACAAAGCCCAGCGTTTGAACATCTGCTAATTCCCCTGCATAAGAGGGAGCCGACACCAAGACAATACCAGAGTCTGCCAGAAGATGGCGCTGCAGGACAGTCTGTTTTCTAAAGGATGTGTGTCCCCAACTTCACCTGTGGGTTTCACCCTCTGCCCCACTTCCAAGAGTGGTGACCCAAGATTCAAAGAGATTTGGATATTAGGGCAGTGCCTGAGTGGGGGTCCCCAACCCTCTGAGACAGGGCAGCGGGGAAAGGGCACACATATGCTATGTGACTGACCCTGGACAGTCAGGCGTCAATTCCCCCACCTATAAAATGAGTGCGGTGACCCAGGCCTGTGGTCACCAAATCCCACACCTTATCAGAATTATGTGGAGACGTGTGGGGTGAAAGCCCTAGGGTGGGCTGGGGTTCAGCACCTTCAACAAGCTCCAGGGGTGGTTCCACTGGGCAGCCAGGTGTAGCCACCCAGCACACAGTCCAGAGCTCCAGTCTAAGTCCTAAGGGGGCCTGGGTGAGGCTGAATGGGGAGGCAGGAACAGGTCCTGTTAGTCCCATAGAAGTTAGAGATTAAATAAGCCGTGCAGGTGATGCAAACTCCAAATGTGTCTGTGATTTTTAGAACTTACTATGCAGTCTTGAGCAAGTTACTATTTCTCTCTGTGCCTCCATTCCTTCCTCTAAAACGGGGAGGTGGTTAACGCTGTGCCTGGTAAAATATTGGTGCACGCCTGTCATCCCAGCTACTCGGAGGCTGAGGCAAGAGGATCACAAGCCCTCCACTTCCTGCCTCTCATTTCAGGGGTGGAGATGGCTGGCTTGGAACCAGGCATCCCATTCAGAACAGCGCTACCCTGGACCCCCTTCTTCAGAAAGCAAGTGGGGTAGCAGAAGCAGGTAATTGGTGAAGTGTCCAGGGAGGGCACTGGGGGCCAGCCTGCTCTTGCAGCAGAAATCTAGTGCCCCTCTCCCAGCAAAGGCCTCTGCTCGCTGGACATGAGCTCTGACCCCAGCCCAGCAGGAGTTCCTGCCATGCTCCAGGCTCTCACCCACACATATCCGGACTCCCTTCTAAGATCCGCAGCGCAGCCTATGTTTTTAGTACAGTCACATCCTAACAAGACAGAATGGACTTGCTCTTAACTGGCAGCCTCGCTGCTGTGTGTAGGCTCAGCATCCAGGAGGCTTCCTGGCCCCTGGGAGGTCCTCTGCCCTCCCCAGGGAGTCAGCCTGAGCCAAGCTCTGAACATGGGCTGCAGAGGCCAGGGTGAGAGGCACGGAAGATTTAAGGTTCCAGTAGGAGCTGGAATTGAGAGGAAGGTGGTAAGGAACTGGCCCATGGGCATGTGCTAGACTGCAGGTCAGGGCCAAGCTAGAGCTGAGTGGAGTTGAGATTACCATTGAACTTCACACCACGGCTGCTGGGAGATAGAATAACCATGAGGTTTGTTGTTGTTTGTTTTTTAAGACAGGGAGAGAGAGGAAAGAGAATCAACTTTATTTTTTCATCTGGCCTTTGTTTCTCCAACACTTAGTTGTATACGTGGTTCTGGGGTTTGAACCCAAGTCCTTGTGCATGCCAGGCAAGCGTTCCAACCGCTGAGCCACCACTCCAACCCCTAATAGTGAGTTTTGGGGCCAGTCACTGGCCCAGAGATCAGACACTGTTCATTAGGGTCAGGTTTGGCAGAAGTTGAGAAGCAATTAGATAAATTGAGGCAGAAGACCACCGCCCCTGTCTTTCCTCCTCTCTAGTGCCCAGTGGAGAGTTTGTCATAAGGGCCAGCCATGCCCACAGAGGGATGCCATAACCCAACTGCCATACCCTGGCCAGGACCTCAGGGCAGGGTTCTGGGTCCACCTTCAGCTTCCCCAGGCCAGCAACAGATTGCCCCGATCCCCCAGACACTGCCACCTGGCATCTGTGTGTCTTCCAGACATAAAGCTCACCACTTGGAGCCTGCCTTCTTCCACCCTAAACAGGAACACCACATCTTCCCTGGAGAAGTACTGGGAGGACCCTGTGAAAGCGCCCAACACCAGCAGGCACCCACTGAGGCCAGCTCTCTTCCAGAGGGGGCTCATGGGAAAGACCCGGCAGCATCAGAGCCCAGGCTGGGCTGGGCAGGAGGAGGCCAGGCTGGGGAGCCTCTCCCACACATGCTGCCCTCCTGCCACCCATGCCCTGCCCCCCACCAGTGGGGGTGGTTTTATTGTTTGTTAGTTTATACTTTTTTTGTTTTTCAACCAGAGACTCAGCTAACTTTATTTTTTAAAGCAGCAGTCAGACCTTCCTTCCTGAGCCTCCAGAGCCTCACCCAGATTCTCAACTCTTCCTCCCCACCCGAAGATCACACAGCAAGTCATGGGACTCCCCAAGTGCCAGGGCGGGAAGAGGAGTCTTGGCGATCTTCCAGGCCACCGCCCCAGGCTCTGCTGAGATGTTGGCCCCCAGTAGGTCAGGCAGAGCCTCGCCCTTCCCTGGGTCACACTGTTCCCCGCGGTTCCTCTCTGCAGCTCTCCATTCCCTTACCAAGTGCCTTCCCCCACCCACTCCGGAGCCCAGAACCCAGAGGGGTGGCCCAGGGCGGTGGATCCAGGGGAAACCGCTGTTTTAAGCAGGGGCAGCCAGAGGGAGCAGAGGTCCTTGACTCTGGATTGAGAGCAGCAGCCCAAGTAGCTGACGGTGGTGGGGAGGAGGGGGCAGCCATCATGCCAGCCTGACATCCTGGCCCTCCTCATGCAGAGCCCATCCCAACCGCGGGCTAGGTGCTCTTCTCGGCCCTTCACCTGAGCTACTGGACTCGGTCCCTGCAATGCTCCCCCCCACCCACAGATGCCCTTCTTTCCCCACCTATAGATGGGGACACAGAGCAGCTGAGACTGGCACACGCTTATGCAACTAGCAAATTGGGGGTTGGCCCTGTGCAGTAGCAGGTGGGCCCCCAGCTATCCCTGCAGATGAAGGTCACTGAGGAGTGAGAAGCAGAAACAGGAAGAGAGAAGCAGCGTCCATGGCATGGAGGGAAGGGTCTCTGAGCTGGGGACCCTCTTGCTCCTGTTAGCACTTGGTGTCCAGCCACTGCCCAGGCTGGGACTTGGGGGACCCCACATACCTGAGTCACAATGCCACTCTGGATTCCTGCAGATGAGCATGTGGCCATGGCTCCTTAAGGAGCCAGGGAAAGGTGGAACTGTCCTCACTTGCCCAGCTGGGTGCCGCACTTGCTCACCCTTCACTCCCAAATCCAAGCCTCTGATTCCTCTGAGGCCTCCAATCACTGGTTCTGAGACCCCCAACAGGGTGACACTGGCTGACCCATTTCAGCACTATGGAAACTGAGGCACAGGTCAAGAAAGTGACAACCCATGTCTCCCACTCTGGTGAAGAGGGCTGTGGACAAAGAGAAGACCGGCCCTGGGGGCTTCTGGTACACAGGTAGGCATGGTTTAGAAGGTCACTCATGAAGTCCAGGGAGAACACAGGTCTCAGGAGCAGGCCTCTGGGGCCACACCCCCTGGAACCTAGTGGCTTCCCTGAGATGACTGTGGAAATGCAGAGGCCTGGGCCCAGCCTGAGTAGTCTGAACCTCCCCAGTGTGGCCCAGGCATCAGTGCATGTGCTCGCCACATGATTTGGGTCCTAGCAGTGCCTGCAGTAGCATCCTAAATGCACCAGAGGGGCCTAGATTTCAAGGCATACCTCCTCCAGCTCCCACCCATGAAACCCTTTGTATAGTAAAGAAGGGACTTTGTGGTAAATTCAGGGTCAGCACACCAGGATTTTCAGGACAGATCACAAATACCTGTCTCCCTTCCCTCCTCCAACAATGCAAGCACACGTGCAGGTACACACACACACACACACACACACACGCACACAGAGGGCAGGATCTGGGTCTCTTCCATTCTGCATAACTATGACAAGCCCAGATTCAGATCTTCGCTCAGCCGCTTGAACCTTTCTGTACCTGTTTCCTCATCTGCAAAGCGGTCAGCCATGAGAATTCAGCTGAAGTGTACATGAAACCTCTGGAGAGATTGCCCCCCATGGGGTTCTGGTATGTGTCCTGGGTGGGTCCTGAAAATATCTCAATCTGGGGGTGCATCTGGATTTAGGGGACCCCTTAAAGTGAAACTAAAAACATAAGATGGCTGTGAAGGGTTTTATAAACTGTCAGGTGCCACCAAACAGTCCCTGTTGCCCGGGCAGCTGCTAAGCAAAGATCCTATGAAGACTGTCACCTTGTGCTACTGGTACACAGGGTCCTGGGGAGAGCAGCCCATTCCAGTCCAGCTTCAGAAAACAGGCTCTGCCCAGTGCCAGGCTGCGCATGCGGCTGGCCCAGAGGGTGTGGCGCTGGTGGCCAGCCCTAGGCTTGGGGATCAGCAGGGTGGGGCATCCCTCCAGGTCTTGGAAGGAGTACAGGGACTTCCTTGAATGGTGCAACTGAAACGCTGCTGGGGAGCCAGGCAGGCAGGGTAGGGCCTCTGGTGCCCCTCACTCAGGTCAGGCCCCAGCCCTGGCCAGCCAGCTCCACTGGGATCCCTGGGTGCCCTGGGATCCTGGGCTATTTCAGCTAACGCTCATCCACTGCTTCTTTGTATGCCTGGAGGCAGGACAGTCCTCTGATCACAGACCAAGTCACTGGCCATTTGCTTTATGTCCCTACACCACACATCTGCCACCTGTGAAATGGGCACCATGGCCTGGGAATGTCTTCTTCAGCCGATTCCCTAGGGGAGAGTCTGGCTCAGGAGAGTTGTCTGAGGCCACAGTGATTCCAATTCCATGACCCCAGTCTCACCACAGGGTGGCTTCCTTCAGCACTGCGGAGGCTGGGGCTGGGCAGAGCATGAACCAACTGTCCAAGGGGCAGATACACAGGGACAAGCATATGGTGCCCCAGCCTGCCTGCCCGCCTACCTGCCTGCCTGCCCTTGCCCTTTCAGCCCTGGCTAACTCTGCTGGCCCCCAACCCCTGCTACCAGCCCTCCTACCCACAGACCCTCCAGCCTGCAGACCAGAGTGATCTTGGAAAGAGCCATGCTAATAAGCTGCTTCAGGGCTTGCACATCTGCTCAGCAGAAGTCCCCACAGACCTCACCAACAACCCTGCCCACTCCTGCAGCCTGCGACCCTTGGGGTTGCGGTGGGGGGAAGGAGCTCAACTCAGTCTGAGATTTCACTTTAAAATGATGAGGCTGTACCGGCGGAGGCAGAGCATTTCTCCCCTGTCCACCCCTCCAACACACAGGCCCAGGAGAGAGGTGCGGCATGCAGGGCTGGGTGGAGAGCGGTGGGGGTCACCAAAGAAACCTCCAGCCTGGCCTTTTCTTTGGCCCCAACTCAAGGCAAACCACACCCAAGCAGCCCCAGCAGCTGGGGGAGTCTCAGGAGGCTGGCGGTTTAGACAGTAACAAAGGGCTAGGGGCTCCTTGTTGACAAGTTACTTCCCTGCCCCCATCCTGCAACAGCGGGCTGTTTGCCTAGGGTGCTCCCGGTTAAGGACTGGTGGCCTCCAGCTGCTGGATGAGGGCCTCAGGAAGTCTGCAGATGTGGCCTTCTCCCCTGATGCCCGCCAAGCCCGCTGGCCACACCAAGGCCAGCAGCTGCCCCCTTTGCAGAGGCTCGTACAGGACCAGAATGGCCTCGCCCTGGGAGCCGGCCAGGGGGCAGGTGGCCGGCAGCAGGATCCCGTAGTGCACAATGTCTCTCAGGGGCGGAATTTTTGGGAGAACTGAGCCCCCGGAAAGGCTGGCTCTCCCTGTTCAGCCTCAGTTCCAAGGGGACGACCCAGGCCAGGCCCGGGAGGAAGGCAGGGGGAGGGTTTCGCGTCTAGGAAACTCCAAGAACCCTCCTGGCGGGGGCGGGGGCGAGCTTCCGATCTGGGGCACTGTCGGAATCGGAGGGTGGGGGTCCGGGAGGCGCGCGGACTGAGCAGACTCCCACGGAGGGCAGCGCAGAGAAAGGCAGAGACAGCCAGGGAAACTGGAAACCAAGGCAGAGGGGAAACAGAGGGGCAGCACCAGCGCGAGAGGGGCGGAAACGGAGCGTCAGGGCCACACGGATGCGGAGAAAACGGCCGAGAGTGAGGCCGAAGGGGCGCAGAAGGGTCCGCGGGCGGAGAGGCCCGGGCAGAGCCGCAGGACGCGCGAGCCCGGCGGCCGAGCCCCGGTGCTGCCCCGGCGCCCGCGCGGCCCGCCTGGCTCCCGTTCGGCCGCGCACCGCCCCCCACTTTCTCTCTGGGCCGCGGAAACTCCTGCCGAGGAACGGAACCCGGGCGAGGCGGGGCACGGCTCCGGGACGCGGCGGTGTCCCCAGCCCCTCGGTGCCAAGCCCGTGGCCGGAGGCGCCGGGCCGGCCCCAGGGCTCCCGGGCTCGGCGGCGGCGGCCCTTCGCAGGGTAGCGGGCGCCGGACGCGCAGCTGGCGGCGGGGGCGCGGCGCGGCGGCGACGGCGGAGCCTCGGGTCGCCGGGCGCCCGCGTGCCGGCCGGGCGGGACTTACCGCGCGCGGCGGCGGCGGCAGCAGGGAGCGCGGCGCGCCCGCCGGGTCCTCGGAGCTGGGTGCGAGCCGCGGGGTCGCAGGCCCGGGCGCCGGAGGCTGGGCGAGGCGGCCGGCGGGGCTGGCTGCGCTGCGCGCCGTCTGCGGCCCGGGCGGGCGCGCGGTGCGGGGGAGAGGCGAGCCGAGCGGCTCCGACGTCAGGGTGTCTCGGCTCCAAATAGGGAGCGAGGGCGGGGAGCGAGGGGAGGGACGCGCGGGGAAGAGCGGGCGGGAGCGCGGCCGCTCCCTCCAGGCGCGCAGGAGGGGCGCCGCGGCCGCCCGGCCCCCGGCCCTGTCCCCGCCCGCCGCGAGCGCTCGCTGCTCCTCCGCGCGGCCCGACGGCGCGGGGCAGCGAGCCGGGAACCCTTCTCTCCGCCTGACTTTCCCCGAGGCTGGGCTCCCAGGCCCTTCCAGGCCTTGGGGTGACAAAGCTGGAGGTGTTCTGTTTGCGGGAACCGAGCAGTAGTCTCGCTCTGAGCGCAAGGCGCTCCAGCCCATCGCCACTCTGCAGTCCTGCGGGGCGCCCATCCCCTCTGCCCTGGGCACGTGGCCAGGTTCCAGCTATGCTGTTTGTACCCAGGTGTCATTCGACCTCTGATCTGCTCCAAGTACTTGGCTTAAGCATCCCCAGCAGGGTCTGAGAGCCCCGGAAAGGACTATTCGAAACTAGAGCGGGATGCCTGGTTCAGCGTCCAGCCTCACCTGGGCAAGGTACCCATCCAATCATTGGGCGCTGGGGTGGAGCGTGGTAGGACCCTGTCTCTTCCAACAGCGTGGGAAGATTGCTTTGCTCCTTGAAAATGGCAGCTTAGGGGCACCAGGGTGGGATGCGATTGGTTGTAGACTTTAGGATTTTGCTTTCTAGCATAGATACCTAGGTCCATACTTTTAACCCAGCTTGGCTGGAAGCTCTCCTATGGATTCACCCCCTTGCTCATCTGATGTTACAAGGTTGCCCAGCATCCTGGGTGGCTCCTAGTGGCCTGGTGGTAACCCCTGGCCTGCCTGTCCAAACTCCTCCAAACACAGCATGCCTCCTTGCTGGTCCCCTGCAGGGGGTTCTCTTCCCTTCCCTCCAGCTCCTGGTAAATACATTCTTCCAGCACTGTATTGGAGAGCTTTCCCAAGGCTCTCAGGTCACCTACACTTCTCCCTCCTCCAGGTGTGACCCTGAAGCATGGGATCCATCTGTCCATGCTAAGCTCCCTCTAGGTAACTATGTGCATCTCCTCCTCCATTAGACTCTGGGCCCTGGAGCTTCAGTGTCCCCACCTGGGACCAGAAGAGATCTACAATACATTTGGTTGAATGAAGTGATTATTGCCCCCAGATCACCCTTTCCATAGGATAATTATAATAACAACTAGAAGAGCTCTCAAGTATGGAACACCTGCCTATGTGCACAGCCCCTAAGTATTTTCCACTTTCACAACAAATCTATAAGATAGGCAATGTTGTTATCCCACTTGATGCATTGAAAAAAAAGCAAGGCCTAGAGAGAGGTTAAGTAGCGCATCTAAAGTCACACAGTGGGAGGGTTGAGGTTGGAGGATCTATCACAAGTTTGAGGCCAGCCTGGGCAATTTAGCAAGACCTTCTTGAAATAAAATGTGAGTGCACAGCCATACCATCCCTCGTGCACCCAATCTTGTCTGATCTCAGAAGCTGAAGTGTAAATAAGTGCCGGGGGTGTGGATCAATGGTAGACCTCTTGCCTAGCGTGGCAAAGCTCTGGGCTGGATCCTCAGTTCTTCAAAAGAAGTAAAGTAAATGAATGAAGGCACACAGTATGCCAGCTAATGTCGCTGGGATTACCATAAACTACGGAAACCAGCCTCACTGGTGGCGTGCAGTGAGCACTCAGGAAGCACGTACTGCTTTTCAGCCACCGCTGGCCACCACCATTTGCTCCTGGGTAGATCTAGGTTTCGGAAGAACCCACCCCCACACTGCAGGAGGCCAATCAGATCCCACACAGACCCAGGAGCAGGGGTTGGAATCCCAGGCAGAGCCCTTGACAGTACAGCCCACCCCTCTTGCAAACACTGGGAGATTCTAGACTAATCCCCCACCACCTAATCAAGGACCGGGGGTTTGGAGTTAAGTCATGCCTATCTGGTAAAGACTGGAGGAGGACCAAAATGTGGGCACAGGGCCTGGAAGGGGACTTGTTAATAATGTCTATCAACAGCTACCATTTTAAGCCAGGCATTAGGCTAAGCATTATATTGCTGAATCTCATCTAATCCTTGCCACAATCTCATCATTGTTCCCATTGTACGGACCAGGAAAATCAAGTCACCAAAAGGGTAGTCGCCTTCTCATGAGCACATCGTTAGCGATCGACAAAGCCTGGACTTGAACCCACAGCTCCAGTGCCCAGCACACCCTCTTGGCTGTCTGGGTCCCTCCCATCACTCTGCAGCAGGGATGCAGCAGGCCCAGGGTGATGGGGCCCAGCGGGAAGGCAGAACCTGTCCAGTCAGAATCTCCAAGCTCCAGGAGATGCACCTGGTTGGCAGCGCTGCTCCAGCTGCCCTGACAGGCCTGGCTGGCACAGGGCACGGGCCCAGAGCCAGAGCCTGCTGGCCGTGCGCCAGCCTCTTGGGGCCAGGTAATGTGGGGCCCAGAGCTGAGGCTGAGGGCTGAAAGCCCCTCTCCCCAGCTCATTAGCAAACATCTGGGCTCAGGAAAATGACCGACCTGGAATGTGACTGGGCTGCAGGGAACTGCTCCCTCCCAGAGTCCCGGGAATGTGAGCTCCCTCCCGCAGGGCACGGCTCGGGCCAGCTGTTTCCTCTAATCCTGTCAGTCTGGGCTCAACAGGGGTCCAAGGCTTTGTACTCTTGCAAGAGAAAGAGAGTTAAAACAAGCCAAGGGCCTTCCTTCCAGATCTGGCCCAACACCACCCCCATCTTCAAGATGGAGACGCAGTGGCCGCACTCAGGATGGGAGGTTCTGGCATCTCTCTGCTTGCTTGACTCTTGTCACCCACTGACTATGGGATTCTGTGCAATGGTTTCAAGTCTGCGCCTTGGTTTCCTGCACTGTAAGATTCAGTTAGTAATGGTATGTGCTCCGCAGGGCTGTTGCCAGGATTCATTCACTTATTTAACAAATAGCCATTGTGCCCACTATGTGCCAGCCAGCCACAAATGTGTTGGGGACATCGCAATAGAATAGGTCAATAAGGTTCTAAACTTCAAGAAATTTACACTTACAGAGTGCAATGGTACACACCTGCAAACCCAGCTACTCAGGAAGCTGAGGCAGGAGGATCTAAGTTCAAGGTCAGCCTCAGCAACTTAGTGAGATGCTGTCTCAAAATAATAAAAAGGGCTGGGGACGTAGCTCAGTGATTGAGCACCGGACTAGCATGCACAAGATCCTGGGTTCCATCCCCAGCAACACACACATAAAAGTTTATGTTCTGTAGAACCTAAGAACAGAAAGGCAGATAGTTTAAGGTGGATTTCACATAATCAAAGTGCTACGAGAGAACCAGCCCTGAATGGATGATGTGGAAGGGGAGGCAGGGATTTACTGAGAAACCTCAGAAAACACCTCCAGGAGGTGACATTTAAGGTGAGAGTGTGAGGAGGAGGAGCCAGGATTTGAGGAGATAAATGGATGCAAAATGCTCAGCCCAGTTCCTGGAAAACAGCAGGAGTTTCATAAAATGAAAGGTATTTTAGGGAGGTTCCTGTGCTAGCAAAGGTGAGGAGTCAGATTCCCTGAATCAAATCCAGGCTTCAGCACAAAGCCATCTCATCTTACTCCAGTAATGTGTGTCCGTCCTAAGCCTCCGGTTCCTCATCTGGAAAATAGGAATTTCAATGGTACCCATCCCCAGGATTGCCGTGGGAATTCACTGAGACGTGTGTCCCCTTTGGGGAAGTGGCAGCCACTTTACCATTGTTTTCCTATCCTTTCCCATAGAGGAAAAAGATTTGCCCAAGTGCAGTCAGCAAGTTAGCAGAGATCTGGGACCAGAATCAGGGGTTCTGACTTTGAGCCCATCCCCCTGGGCTGTGGGCTCTTGACTCTCTCTCTTGTTGCTCATGGGCTCAGGAGGCCTCTGTGATCCATGGTGGTCTCAGGGGAAGCAGGAGGAGAAGGTAGCCATGGACTACAGGGTCGGTCCTTCCAAAGGCTGCCCAGGGTGTGGGAAGTGAGGCCCTTGCTTGGACAAGATGGCAGGGATGAGGCCCCATGGGAAAATCTAAAATACCCTTTGTAAGGTGAGGTGAGAATCCAAGGATCAGGAGGAGAGTCAGATGATCGGGAGCGGAAAGGAGAGGAGAGAGTCAGAAAGGAGAGCTAAACTTGGGAATTTTGGATAGAAATGTAATTTCAAGTCCAGAGGACTCCAACAATCAATCATCCTTTCTGAACTTTTCTTTTCTTTCTTTTCTTTTTCTTTTTTAGAAAGAGGGCGAGAGTGACCTTTATTTCTCCGACACTTGGTCATATGTGTGGTGCTGGGGTTCGAACCCGGGTCTTTGCACTTCTAAGGGGCAACTCAGGGTGGTGGTTATGGCTGTTTCCTCCCCGGCAGAAACGAACAAACTGATATGTCCAGACTTGTGGCCTAAACACCAGGGGCGGTGCCAAGGGCTCAAGCCGCACTCAGTCTCTCCCTCTGCTCCCCACGGTTCGCCTCTTTCTCCCCATTTCTGCTCCCACCCCATATGGGCTCTCTTCGTTGCTCTTCTGAACCATCGGGCTAGAAACTGGACAAAGCGATTCTTTCATGGTGTTACTTTTACAGGGTTTTTTTTTCTCCCCACACTTTGTTTTTTCCATTTCTCAGCTTCCAGGGGCCCACACATATACACAGCAAGTGGGAGAAGAATTTTTCTCCTTTCTCAAGAATTAATTGGTCCTTTTGTTTATATTTAATATGTCATAGAATGATATTTTTGTCTTTTTTTTCTTTTTCTAAGGAGAAAGAGGGACTGTGAGAAAGAGAGAGAGAATCAATTTTATTTAATTTTTCATGTAGCCCTCACTGCTCCAACACTTGGTTGGTGCTGGGGTCTGAACCCGCGTCCTCATGCAAGCCTGGCAAGCGCTGTAACCACTGAGCCACCGCTCCAGCCCCGACATTTTTGTCTTAAGACTTCTATGCTCCATACAAAATCACTGAGAAAGACAAATTCCCTGTTTAGGAACAGGCAGCTGGAGAAAAAGAAGGCATGAAGGAGTCTGCTGTGTGGCTGGCCGCCCTCTGCACCTGCACCCCAAGGAGACCAGCACTAGGCTTGCATTGCAAACCTGGGGATTGGACCAGAACGGACGTGTGACCCAGGCCGGCAACCCCAGTGCTCTCTCTGAAGAGTGCTCTGAGGCCTATGGGTTCCCAGCAAGGGCAGAACTCTTGAGGCTTCTAGTGGCTGAAGAAGCTGGGAGCCCTTGCTTCTCGCTTGTGATGGTCAGCTTTTCCTCGGATCCTGTGAGCCTCTCCAGGATCTTATGGCCTCAGGCTGACTACAGAGCTACTTCTTAACAAGTTTTGAGTAAACTGGCCTTTTTGGGGAGCTACTTACTAAGTGTCCAACACAATGCAAGGTTCTAGAGATAAGACAAGGCCTACGAGCTGCCCTCCAAGGGCCAAGGACAGGCTCACAGGTAACGAATGGAAGGAAGGTCGTGTTGCAGTGAAAAGTTCATTGCCCTGGAGGTTGCTCAGCTATGAGGGCCCCGAGTTCAGGGTTTACCACCCTGGGAAAGTGCGTGTGGCAGTCCAGCAAAGTTCAGAGGTGAGGTGATCATATCATAAGAGCTGGGGCCTCTTCCGTTGATTAGTGCACCTGATAGACTAGTAATTGGAATGGATGCCCAGGTTCTACCTAGAGGCAGGTGGGGAGAGGCTGAAGGAAGCGGGCCTTGGGAATGTGCTCTCGGACTGCATCCTGTCCCTGGCTCCTCTGTCTGCTTCCTGGCTCTCACTAGGTGAGCAGCCTCCCTCCACCACGCCTTCTGCCCTGCTGTTCGGCCTCACCTTGGGCCCAGACCAACAGAGTTGGCCAACCATGCGCTGAACCTCTGAAACCAAATAAACTTCCCCACCTCTAAGTTGTTCTGCTCAGGCAGATATCCTGGTGACAGAGACTGAAAGGCCACTAATGCGGGCACAATCCCAGGGGCCTAGAAAATGCTGGCTAGAGGTAGGATTTGAGCAAAACTTGGGAAAGTTGAGAAAACAGTCTCTGCTAAGAAAGAAGACCTGAAAAAACGATTTGCATTTGACAAGTATGTGACCCTAAGACCTCCACAACACCACGGCAGCCACCACGAACGCCACACTCGGCTGGCCCAGAAAAGCCTCAGCATCCTTATTAACTCAGCTCCTCTAGGCAGTCACTACCAAGTGGGTGCAGCTGCCTTGCGAGATGAAGCTCCTTTCTTCGAATGTGTTTGTCACCCCTAGGAAACTGTTACAACCTGTTTATTTGAGATAGAGTTAGTAACTAGAAAAGAAATAGAGTTCATATACCAATATAATATAGCAATATGTGTCTGCTATGCTTCAGGGTCTGTTCTGGTGCCAAGGATACAGCAGTTAACAAAAACAATGAAAACCTCTACCCGTTCTGGACACAGAGGTGCATGTCTGTAATCCCAGCGGCTCAGGAGGCTGAGGCAGTAGAATTGCAAGTTTAAGGCCAGCCTCAGCAACTTAGCAAGAACCTGCCTCAAAATAAATAATAATAAAGGTCTGTGGATGTGTCTTAGTGGTTAAGCACTCCCCCATCCCTGGGGCTCAATCCCCGGTACCAAAATATAAATAAATAAAATAAAGCAAAACAAAATATCCCATAGACTCTGGCTGTGGAGCCCCTACTTTCATCCTACCCTATTCCACATGGTAGGAGGTGGAGGTAGGAGCAGGATGGTGGAGGGTCTAGATTGTTAAGAAATTTGGGTCTGAAATCTGTCTCTATTGGGGATCCCCTGAAATTTTCTGAACAGAAAACATTATTCGTAAGATGGCGGAAGACTGGTAGCAGTGGGGAGGCTGAAGGCTGGGAGGCTACTTGCCGTCAAGAAGCCTTAGCAGACCTCGCTGGGGTTTGATGTATTCTATGCTTCCTGCGCAGCCTCCTAGGGACATCTGAATGATTAAGGAGAGATCTACCATCACCACCATACTCTTCAGTGAGAGGACTTCTGGTAAAGCAAGCGTGTTTTATTTGTGAAGTCTACGTCAGCAGCAAGAGCAAGCCTACAACAGTGGCGGGTCATTTCTTTCTCTGGTATAGCATCTGTCTTGTGAAATCACAACTGACAAACCTCCAGCTTAGACAGGGAACAATTCTTTTGCTCATCATTTATTATGCAATTGATGACATTATAAAATAAGAGCTGGTGATCTCACTCTCCTCCGTCTGTGACGGAGTGCAGCTGGAAGGAATAGAGATCGTCATCATCACCACCTTACGAGGCTGGGGAGATGGAGTGGCTAAGGTTCCGCAAAGGCTAGGGGAAACTTTCTTCTGACTGAAAGTCACCGACACATAGAAGTGGTTAGGGCCACCCACTAAAAAATCAAGTTAATCTAGGGGGTTTAACAATAGAGAAAATGTTAAACTCAACCACTTAGCGGAAATAGTAAGGATAAAACTATTCCATAGGAGCTGGAGCGGTGGCTCAGTGGTTCCTGTGCTTGCCTGGCATATGTGAGGATGCGGGTTCAAACCCCAGCACCAGGTATACAATGAAGTGTCAGCACAATGAAAGCCACATGAAAAACTAAATAAAATTGATTCTCTCTCTCTTTCACTGTCTTTCTCTCTTAAGAAAAAAAAAAAGAAAAAAAAAACAGAAAAAACCACAACTATTCCATAAGCCTTATAATGAAAATGTACTCTGGGTTTTAATCACACCCAGAGATAGAGACAGAAGAAAAGGTGGAGGGTTAGGAATGACAGAAACTCCAGATGGCATCTGCAGGTAGGCAGAAACCAGAGAGCTCACACACTCTGGCTCACAGTCTCAGAACCACAGCACATCCACTCATTTACACGCGCACGGGTCAAATAGGCCTCATCTACAAATCCGGCTCCTCGACGTATTCATCCCTAGGACCAGGTTTCTCAGGATTGGATAAGGGAGTTAGAAGCATGGATGGTGGGAAGGCCAGACTGGTCCCTAGAGTTTTGTTTTCTGCAATACTGGGGAGGGAAGCCCAAGCTCTACCAGTGTGCTACCCTCACGGCCCCGAGTTTTGGACTTCAGATTGCAGTGTGTGCTCCAAGTCACAGACACGCATGCATATACATTCCCTAGCTTCTTTTTAAAAAATTAATTAATCATTACTTTTTTAAGTTTCCTAGCTTCTTGTGCTGAGAAGCGGACAATGCTATTGGCGTCTGGGCAAGGTCACACCAAAAGAAAGGGCATACCTAGACATCTTGGTTTCCAACCTCCATTCTCCACTAGAAGAAACCAAGCCTCTTTGGAGAAGTGGCTGACTCCCAGGCTGGGGTAGGGAATACACAAGGGTGGAATAACTATTTAAAGGATGGAGTGGATATGTCAAAAGGATGCAGGAGTCAGCTTGAAGGAGCACCTGTTGGGGGCTGGAGCGGTGGTGGCTCAGTGGTTACGGCACTTGCCTGGCATGTGCGAGGACATGGGTTCAAACCTCAGCACCACTTATGCAACAAAGTGTCAGAGCAACAAAGGCCATGTGAAAAACTAAATAAAATCGATTTTTCTCTCTCTCTCACTGTCCTTCTCTCTTAAAAAAAAAATTTCAAGGTCAGAAAAAGAAAGGCTGCTGGGCTGCTCAGGATGAAGGCAAGAGACTCAACCTCTAGATACAACGGATGGTCCAGGCCTGGGGGTCTACCCTGACAGCTTCAACAGCTCCAGAACCTGCACATGCACCGTGGGTCAGCTGGCACCGCAGCATCAGTGGAAACTTCCTAAGTTTGACAATTGCACGACACACTGAGAACATCTGCGGAGACATCTGGAGTAAATAACTATGTCTCTGGCTTCACCTTTAGGGGCTCAAAGGCCCCACGCATGCACACCCATAGGATGAAGAAAATGTAGGGAAACTCGAACAACCGCAGACCGCGGGGAAGGTGGGAAGGAGCTCGTGTATCGTTTTCACTTTTCTCTTTTCTGCAGGACTGGGGGTTGAATCCAGGTCCTCACGCATGCTAGGTGAATGTACTGCTGAACTACAACTTCAATCCCTTCCCCTTTTTAAAATTTGATTTTGAGATGGGGCCTCACTCAATTGCCAATTGACCTTGAACTTGGCAATCCTCCTGCCTCGGCCCCCTGAGTATCTGGGATTTATTTTCACTTTTCTTCACAGAAAATTTTATGTTTCCACATAAAATTATGTCAAAAAATCAAAAGCTACAAAAAATTTACTCCTTTAAAAGTAAAATATCAAGATAGTAAATATTAGCAGTATACATTTTATAAAATGGGGTTTCTTTTTTTTTTAAAAAAGAGAGATGATTTCAGATTGGATCAACTGTCTTATCAGTTTATTTATTTTTTAAAGAGAGAGGGACAGTGAGAGAGAATCAATTTTATTTGGTTTTTCATGTGGCTTTCGGTTCTCTGAGACTTGGTTGTGTGCGTGGTGCTGGGGTTTGAACTCATGCTTGCATGCCAGGCAAGCGCCATAACCACTGAGCCACCGCTCAAGCCCCAAGTCTTATTGGTTTAAACTCAGAAACTGGCCCGTATCAAATTCAACCAGCTTTAATGATTCTGTTTAATCAAGTTTAAACAGAATCAAACCACTTCAAGTTGACCCATTCTAGTTTAAACAGTTTAACTTTTGACTAGCATAGCCCCTGGGTAAGTATATGGACTCTGGAATCAAATTATTCCTGCATTACCTCTTACCCGCTTGTCCTTGAACAAGTCACTTTATCCTTCCAAATTCTTTTTTCATGTATTTTTTTCCAATTTTATTTTGTTTTTTCATCTGGCCTTTGTTTCCCCTACCTTAGTTGTGTGTGGTGGTGGAGTTTGAACCCAGGTCCTCACTTGTGCCAGGCAAGCGCTCCAACCACTGACCTACCACTCCAGCCCACTTTCTCTTTCTTCATTTATAATATATGTAAAGTCCTAGGACAGTAACTAGCACTAGCTTATAAGTATTATTATATATTCATTTGCGGTGATCAAAATACCTTGTGCAGAGAGCCAGGTGTGGTGGCGCACGCCTGCAAACCCACTGACTCAGGAGGCTTAGGTAGGAGGATCACAAATTCAAGACCAGCCTCAGCAATTTGGCAAGGCCCTAAGCAAATTATTAGCAAGACCCTGTTTCAAAACAAAAAATTAAAAAATAAATAAATAAAAGGGCTGGAGACGTGGCTCAGTGGTTAAGCACTCCTGGATTCAATCACTGGTATCAAAAAAGATAAATAAAAGTACATTGTGCTGGCTCAAAAGTCGAGCCCTGGCATAGGGAAGACTGACTTCGTTGACAGTTGATAAAGAGCCCCTTTTGGTCGAGCACCGATTTCTCCCCCGCTGAAGACATCACCTGGCCCCACCTCCTCCAAGAATTTCATCCCCCAATATTACCCCTTCTGACTCTGAACCCCGGTACGTGAGGGTCAAACTCAAGCCACTCATCCTGCGTGTGCGCAGCAATGGTCCTGTTTCCCGCCCAGTTCCTGGAGGAGCTCTCAGCTTTCCATTCGATGTCTTCCCCATATTTTCCCCTTTCCTAAGCCTGAGCACTGAGCCCTGTGCTCAGCAAATGAGACTGGTTTTAAAAGCTAGGATGGAGTTTCAGCAGCAGAGCAGCCAGGGGCCTTGCTCCTGTGTATCTCGAGGGGCAGAGTGAAAATAAATGGCCCTGAAACGCATCTAGAAAGGCGCGGCGTTCTCCAGGCGCTTTCAGGTTTGCTGCCCCACTGGAGACACTCGTCTCCCGCACGTCTTGCTGATTTTGACCCCAAAACCAACTCTCAAAGCCCAGGGAGTATGTCCTCTACTCTGAAACTACCCCAGCTACCCTACCGTTAATACTGTGCCCTCTACTTTGGTTTTGTTTTTAAAGAGGGAGTGAGGGGGTCTGGAGCATGGCTCAGTGGTTCCTGCATGCGCAAGGATGTGGGTTCAAACCCCAGCACCGCGTGCATAACAAAGTTTTGGAACAATGAAAACCACATGAAAAACTAAATAAAGTTGATTCTCTCACGGTCCCGCTCTCTTAAAAAAAGAGAGAGAGAGAGAGAAAGAGAATTAATTTTATTTTTTCATCTGTTTTTTTTTAATTTTCCAACACTTGGTTGTGAGTGGTGCTGGGGTTTGAACCCACGTCCTTGTGCATGCCAGGCAAGCGCTGCACCACTGAGCCACTGCTCCAGCCCTCTTTCCTTTTTTTTTTAAAGAGAGAGGGACAGTGAGAGAGAATCAATTTTACTTACTTTTTCATGTGGTTTTCGTTGCTCAAACACTTCACTGTGTATGTGGTGCTGGGGTTTGAAACTGTGTCCTCACACATGTCAGGTAAATACTGTAACCACTGAGCCACCGATCCAGCCCTCCAGCCATTATGGTTTGAATAACAAGTTACTTATTTTGTGCTGCTGGGGATTGGACCTAGGCCTTCACACTTGTTAGGCAGGTGCTCTGCCACTGAGCTGTGCCCCTCAACCCCTACAATGTTTTTACACACTATGTTAGCACATGCATTTGACCCTCAAGGGTGATATGTAGGAATTTTCCCTGCTCCTATGCAGATGAAGAATCACCCCCCACATCACCACTGCTTGGATCCAGGGCTCTCGCTGGTCTCCACCCATCCTTCACTGTCACCGGTGACCCACACTCCATCCACAGCCTGCTCACTGAACGTGCAACGTCTTCCCTGCTCTGCCCAGGTCCGTGTACCCCAACACCAGGCCTTAGCATCTCATGCCAAGTGGTGCTCCCAGCAGCAGTTACAGGAAAAAGTGGTGATGGCTTCCAGATGAGCTTATTATTCCAAATTTAACATTCCTTTTGGTACTTAGAATTTCCACTTTCTCCCTGCCACCCCTTTGCATTTATGTAATTAGAAAGCGTGCAACAGGAAACCATGTGTCTCAGGACCGTTTGGGATGAAGGCTGTCCCAGCCCCACGGAGTACATCCTTGTGGAAATATTTTGCAGAGTTTATTTGGACAGGTTCAAAAATAGTCCTTCCAACAATACAATCAGATTGAACCACGACAAGCAAAATGCAATTATGGCTTGGTTACATAAAGAAAGATGTAAACAGTGAGGTTTGGGGAAACTAAAAGCAAAAGTACAGTCATCTCCGTTCCCCCAACGCCCGCCTTTCCTAGGAGCAGGACTTCAAGACTGCACTGGAGTCTCGTGAACCAGGCGAGAGGGCGACACTCACGGAAGGGGGCAGCTGGGCAGAGGGTGCTTGAGGCCACTTCTCAGAACAAAGGCAAGTGCTCCTGATAAAGGCTCCCCTAGTGGGCACTCAAGTGCCAAAGCCATTCACCTAAATGAGTTCAAAATACATATTGTTCTGGGCCAAATTATACAGTGTCAGGCTCAGACTGTATGTATTTATGTATGTTGGCAGAGCAGGCCACCTGTGGGGCGCCACAGCTCTGGTCTAGTATGCTGTGCCCAGCTGGGTTCCCATCACTGTCTTCCCAAACCCATGAATTTCCTTGTTTCGTTCCAGGGCAGACAAGAGGCAAAGTCAGTTTCACAACCCAAGGGAACAGGGCCCTGGAGGACTTGGATTTCTAATGAAACTTGAAGAAGAGAATGTGAGCCTTTGCCAACGAGCTGGAACTTTCTGAAGTTGCTCTGAGCTGGGGGCTGGGTGAGGGGACACGCGCTGTAAATAGCCGGAGCTTCCTCTGGCTGGCCTTTGGCCAGAACTGTTCCCTCGCAGACCTGGCAGGGCTCCGCAAAGCTCTTGGGGGGTGCTTCAAAGGGACCCAACCAAACGGGCGCCCGCAACCTAGCAACTGACAAGACACACGAGTCGGACTCCAAGTCTCTGTCCGCTCTGCGTCTTTCTGATATTAGAGAGCTGGTGAGCACACCGTTTCTGTATCTTTTTGGACGGGAACTCGTTACTCTGACCTCTGCTGGAATAAAGATGCAGAAGTGGGGCGGATGAGGTACTGACTCCTACAGGAAATACGAAGAAGGCAAGTGCGAGGGCTCCATCAGGCACACGGCGTGCTCTGGCTGCGGAGTGAAGAGGCAACGGGAAGAACCACCGAGTGGCCATGGCCATGACTTTCGGTCCTGGGCTCAGCCTGCCTTGGGCACAGCACCACTGCCACCTGTCCCAGTCCCGAGCCTGGCACACTTTTCTGCAAAGGGCAGTAGGGTGAGGAATGAGGGAGGGAGATGTCACTTGCATGCACTCATCACAGTAAGACCGTGAGAACTAAGGTCTGACCGATGTGCCCAGGCTGGGCGCAGACACAGCACTGCCCAGGAGCCGTTCAGCTTCACCCCACCACACCTTCCCCTGGTCTCTCCACACTCTGGCCATAGGAACCACTTGTCTTTCCCCAGCTAAGATGGGTACTCCCCGATTCAGCCGTCAGGACAGCTTCTCCCTCCTCCTCCGCAAGGCTGCAGAGCCGTGCTTGCTCCCAGATTCAATTCGTTCTCACAGTCGCGATCGACTCACCTGGCGTCCGCGTTCAAATGGGGTCCTGAGCTGCTTCTGCATGTCTACCTTTCCACAGACCCTAAGCTCTCTAAAGACAAGAGTCAGTGCCTTTTTACCTGTTCACCTCTGTTGCCTACAACAGTGCCTAATTCAAATAAGAAGCCGAATGTGGTGGTGCACACCTGTGATCTCAGCGACTTGGGAGGCTAAGGCAGGAGGATCACAAATTTGAGGCCAGCCTCAGCAACTTAGTGAGACCCTGACTCAAAATGAAAAAAAGAAATAAACCACTCATGAGATAAAGGGCAACAGGATTAAGTTGTCCAACTTAGTTTTATTATAAAGATGGAAAATAAAATATGAAAGCCTGAAATTTTGGGTTTTGTACATTTCCAGAAGAAACTGCTAATAACATATATTATGTGTAATATACATGTATAAAATATAACTGTGTGTGTGTGTGTGCGCGCACACGCATTGTGTATGGTGCTGCTGGGGATTAAACCCAGGCCTCATAGGTGCTGGATAAGTACTCTACCACTGGGCTACATCACAGACCTTTTTTTTTTTTTTTCTTCAAGACTGAGGGACAGTGAGAGAGAAAGAATCAATTTTACTTAGTTTTTCATGTGGTTTTCACTGCTCTGACACTTCATTGTGTATGTAGTTCTGAGGTTCGAATCCGTGGCTGTCTCTACCACCAGAAGAAAAGCCCCTGGGCCGAAGCCTGGATCATGCCAGCTCCTAGGTTTTCTGCTCCGCTAATGCAGAGCTGCTGGACCTCAGTGCAAATGCAGCAGGCACAGCGAGAGGTGCCCGCCGGGTCTCCTGGTGAGAAGAGTTTACAGAGTGCTCCCACGGGAACGCTCAGGACAGCCACCTCTGCCTCTCGTCCTGGAGGGGCAGACATGCGAAAGCGAGTGGGCAGGGACACACACCAGCTCCGGTCAGGAGGGCTCTCAGAGGCTCAGAGACCAAAGACGAAGAATCGAAGGCACGCGCTGAGCGCCCTATTTTTCTTTAATTTATTTAAGACCACCTTCTTACATTTTCCAGAGAGAAAATATAAAACAAGAAACAGACTGGGTTTCAAATACATAAACAGTGTGCTGGAGTTTAAAGCATTACTGATAACATTGTTCCAGAAGAATGTCAGCTTACTCCAGGGCACTTCAGTATTCCTGAGGAATAAACGTGATTTCTCTTGGCCTCCCACTGGGATGTTCTCGGTGTTTATCACTGCTCCTGCTCCTGGGAAGCAAGGACACGCAGGTCAGAACACTGTGGCTTCAGGCCAGACCAAAGGGACCCAAACCTCCCCACACGTGCTTCACACCCTCACAGGAGGATGTAAATATCCCTCCCAGGTTCCTAAGAGGGAGAAGGACAGAAAGGGAGTGGACCAGGGCTGAACAGCTGTGCTCCTAAAGCCCATGCAAAGGGCCACAGGTGAGAGCAAAGAGCACAGCTCGAAGCAAAGAGCCTACTAATCCCATGTTCTCAGGCAAGTTCCTGAACCTTGGAAAGACTCTGTTCTCCCATCTCTGCTGAGGATGATCCTCTCTCAGGGTTCACTGGGAGGTCCGGAGAGAAAGGATATGAAGATAAAGCCCCTGGGATGGCCACAGGGCACAAGCAGCACTCAGCAGGCAGTGAGCATGGCGGGACTGCCCTGCCCTGAACAAGCCCCAAGGTGGGGCTTTGCTCCTCTTCCCAGAGAAAGCAGAGGATGACATCACCAAGGCACAGACTCAAGTTCAGATGAAGTCACGAGGCCATCTTGGAACAATACACCATGTTTTCCACTGTAACTCCCAGCTATTAAACATAATACCCGCATAATCACCTCGGAGCCTTTGTCCGGGACAACTCAGTCTGGAACAGTGGAAACATTTTGAACAGTAAAGACCTGAAGCCCCCCGCCTGCTCCTTTCTGCTCTCCCCCAGACTCAGCTCTGCTGCCCAGAAAGCGGAGTCAGTGGAAAGGCCTGTCCTCAGCCAGCTGTCACGCAGCCTCCCTGGCTTGGCTGGAGGAGGGGCCTTAATGAACCTGCACAGGGCTTGGTGGTGGGCAGCCGACGGTTGCAGGTTCTAAAGGGCTGTGGTGAGATACTGTTGTTTGAGATTTCCAGACCCTGTAGCTACTGCTCTTGACCAAATTAGGACATGCATTTGTGCCACATTTTCCGCTCTACTTGTGATTATGGTGCAACAATGGACAAGTCAATCACCCTTTCCTGGTTGGCCTCAACTATAACCAACGTTTCAATTGATGCAGCACCTCACAGCTTAAACCTTTTCATATTGGAGCCTCACAGCAACCCTGCAGGGGTTGGGGCGGTAACTCTGTGGGAGGGCATGCACTTAGCAAGTGTAGGTCCTGAGTTCAATCCCCAGCATCCACCCCACAAAAACAAAATTCCCCCAAAGGGAGAAATTATTCCTCATTTTACAGATGGGAAATGGAAGCTTGGAAGTTAAACAGCTAGAGACACAGAAAGCAAGGGATGGGCCTGCACAGATCTCCTGACCCTGCTGCTGGCCCTGCCACAGCGAAGGCTCCAGCTCCAGGGAAAGCTGGAGAGTGAGGGTCTTCCTCACAGGCGGGGCCGTGTGAAGGCCGCGTTAGCAAGCCCACCGCCTTTCCCTCTCAATCTAAGGGACACGCAATTCGCTGCGCTCATCTGCTCTACACTTATTTCAGTGCCCATATTCTGTTTCAGGCCCTGGGGATAAAAAAATAAGTAACACTTCTAACCTTGAGTTCCCAGCCTCTCGTAACCTGTCACTTAAACCAATCACCTAAAGCAAGGCAAAGCGAAAGGCTGCCATGCAGAGGACAGGCCAGGCTCTTCCCTCTGCCAGCCTGTTTGCAAATCCACCTGTATGCGGGCACGGTGGCTCACTCTATACTTCCAGTTACCTGGGAGGCTGAGGCAGGGGAAATTGCAAGTTTCAGGTCAGCCTGGGCCATTTAGTAGACTGTCTCAAAATAAAATTTTAAAAAGTGCTAGGGATGTAGCTCCATGGTAGAGCACTTGCCCATCATATGTGAGGCAAAAAAGGAAAAGGAGAAAACCCCACCTGCAGACAAGACCTTCAGCAGAACCACTTGTAACTTACAGTCAAGGCTGGCTTCTCCCGGAGCCACAAGTCTTTAGGTTTGGCTCTGTGACGTCTCACTGAGATCGTAAAGGAAAAGTGCTACTCACAGGGTTACGCTTTCCCACAGATAATAACCTAAGGCGCTGCCAACCAATCTGGACATGCTCCTCTGAATGCAGCATGCACCTGAAGATGCAGGGGAGGCCTTCTGAGCACCAAAGCAGTGCCACCACCTCTGAAGGCCAACTGGCACTCCAGCAGTGCCACCATGACACCGTCTATCCATCACATACACTCTAAAGAATTCCTTTGGGCCTCAGGAGAAACCTTTTTCTTCTGCAAAAGAGAAACATCAATTCTATACGTACTTTGACATATTTTCCATGTAGAAGGTACGGAGCCTGGAAATCATGCTGGCAGTTGGAGTAGGCCATTCCCAATCCCATGCCAGAACCAAAGGCTAAGGGCCACATTCTTCCTATTGAGCAGAAAGGAAAATCCCAATAGGGAACCATTAAGAGAAGACAGATCCTCCCCCTCTAAACACCCAGCAGGCACCGGACCCATGACTGTGACACACCACCGGGCCCCAGGAGGGCTAATTAGTAAATACTAATGTAGCGAATACTTATTAAGCATGTATGCTGCTAGGTTTGAGGAAAATAAGTAGTACAATATGAAAATATTTTTTCATATTGTTCTTTGGTATCAGTTCTAATCATCTGCTCGATTTAGTATCTTAACCTTATCAATAGTAGTAATACCATTCAGGCAGGTGCTTGATATCTTTAAATATGTAACAATTTCACCAATATTTATATACTTTGGTTTAGTGATTCATGGGGTTTACTTAAACCAATCTATACAAGAATATTTCACATCAGCAGTAGGTGTTAACTGTGGTTCTCCAGTTGTGTAATCCCTGACAGTTCTTCACAGAAACAGGTCAAAGTGACCCGGTTGGCTTCAATTCGATCTCCAAGCTTCAGATGTTCTTCCACAGAATGGAAGGGATACTGCCCGCCCTTAGAATTTCTGGCCAGGAAACATGTGTTATTTCTGGTCCACTTGTTTTTATTACCAGCAAGACACTCATTTTCAAGTTCCTTTAGAAAAAAATTATAATTAATTAGAAATATTTGAGCATGAAGATTTGGCTAAATGACTCACTGGCACAGAGTGCAGGCTTTTGAAATGATATCATAGTTAAGATAACAGGCACCCTGACTCAATGCCCAGAGGGAATGTGAGTGTGTCCAACCCATTTTGACCTCTTTTAAGTCCACATTCTTTGCCTACCTAACCCCACCAATGGATGGGTGGACAGCGATTCAGATGTGCCTCTGTATGTGTCCCTGCTATGCACATGTGTATCAGGGTGGAAAATGAGTCACACTTACTTTTAAAGAAGGTAAGTGAGAAAACAATTCCTAATCCAAAACCAGTACCTACAAAAAGAGAGGAAAAAAATATGTTAAATCATGTACCAGCAACTTGACAAAGAGAACACTAACTGAATTTCTTAATATGAACAACATAAAACAAGTTATCTTTTCGTAATTTGGTAGCGAGTTGATTTCTCATTTCTAACCTTTCCTATCGTTAAAAGCTTTACAGATGCCTTTGGGCTCCCTTGCCCATGACAGGAAATAAAAACTTTGTTCCTCATCATTCTGTCTACACAAGTCACAGGATACGTGGGTAGGGGGCTGAGGGAACAAGCCAAGAGATTGCTCTAAACCCTCTGTGTTGCTGGTGAGTGGTCTCCTACCCATCCTACATAGGGAAGCTGCTGGTCACTGGTGCCACTGGGTTTTTTTTTTGTTGTTTGTTTGTTTGTTTGTTTTAAGTGAAGGAGTACAAGAGATGGAATCCAGAGGCACTTAATCAGTGAGCTACATTTTTAGGCCTCTTTTATTTTGAGACAGGGTCTCATTAAATTGCTAAAGGTCTCCTTAACAGGTAGGAATGTTCATGGTCCATTATCTGTTTACAACCAAATCTATGGTAGAGGAGCTGGAGCCAGTGGCTCAGAGGTTATGAAAAAATAATAAAATTAATTATCTCTTCTTTCTCTCTCTCTCTCCTCTTTTTTTTTTCTTTTTAAAGACAGAGGGACAGTGAGAGAGACAGAGAAAGGGAGAAACAACTTTATTTAGTTTTTCACATGGCCTTAGTTGCTCCAACACTTAGTTGTGTACGTGGTGCTGGGGTTTGAACCCGGGTCCTCGTGCTTGCCAGGCAAGCGCCGAAACCACTGAGCCACCGCTCCAGAATCCTCTCTCTTAAAAAGAAAAAATAAATCAATGGTGGGAAAAACCAAATAAACCACCATGGTCACTCTGAAAAGAAGGACACCTGGACAGAAGCCCCAGGCAGGTCCTCATGGAGGCATTCCAGAGGCATGGCCATCACAGGAGGAGGCTCCAGGCTTCATAGCACCCGGAGACCTTGCAGTGGGGCACAAGATGAAGGTGCAAAATAGTAATACTGGTGATCCTGACACTCTGTATGCCTAATGTACGTGCTCTTAGTTTATAACAAAAAATAGTTTATAAACAGAATTTTTTTAAAATTTAAAAATAAAGCCAGGCACAGTGGTACACGCTTGTAATCCCAGCTTGGGAGGCTGAGGCAGGAGGACCGCAAGTTCAAAAATAGCCTCAGCAACTTAGGGAGACCCTAAACAACTAAGCAAGACCCTGTCTCAAAATTTTAAAAAAGAGGGCTGGAATGGTGGCTCAGCAGTTACAGTGCTTGCCTGGCATGCACGAGGTTGCAGGTTCAAACCCCAGCATCACGTACACAACAAAGTGTCAGAGCAACCAAGTCCACATGAAAAACTACATAAAACTGATTCTCTCTTTATCTCTCTCACTGTCCCTCTCTCTTTAAAAAAAAATTTTTTTTAAAAGAAAAAAGAACTGGGCTCAGTGGTTAAGTGTCCCCAGGTAAATCCCCAGTACCAAAATAAATAGATCAACTAATTAATTAATTAATTTTAAAATAGAAAAAAAAAACTTACAGAGAAGGAAATAAACTTTTTTTTTTTTAAACTGAGGATGGAAACCAGGGGCACTTTAACACTAAGCCACATTCCCAGTTCTTTCTATTTTTAATTTTGAGACAGGGTCTTACTGAGTTGCTAGGACCTCAGGTGTGCATCACCACACCCAGCTCCCAGCTTAAAGAAAACATTTTTGTACAACTATGTTTGTAACAAACAATGTGTTCATGTTTTAATAAATATAATTAGAAAAGACAGAGTTAAAATAAACTAAGGTTTTTTTATTACTGAAAAAAGAATTTTTTTCTTTTGGTGAGGTGCTAGGGATCAAACCAAGAGCCTCAGAGCTCCGTCCCCAGCCCAGAACTCAATTTTTAAAATAAGCTTAGTGTAGCCTTGGTGTACAGAGTGGATGAAGTTCGCACGCTGATGTGAGCGCCTGGGGTCCTTCACCTGCACTGGCCACTCCTCCCCGACTCCCCAGAGCAGCTTCCAGGCCCTCGCGCTGCCCTCTTGGTGGGGTGGCGAGCCGCCTGCACAGCTGCACCATCTCTCATCTTCTACACCATTTTTTGCTGTCTTTCCTGTGTTTCAATCCAGATGCGTGCTGCCCACCACGACTGCCCACAGTGGCCAGAGCAGCACAAGGCTGCACAGGTTCACACCCGGTAGCAGGACACACAGCCCGGGTGTGTAGCAGGTGTCCCCAAGTCTGTGTAACTACATTAAGCCACGTCACACGACGACGAAAGCGCCTGACGACGCATTTCTCAGAACACATCCCCACCGATAAGCAACGAGCCTGTACATATACACAACTGTACCCTACACAAGTATGGATTTTAATTAAAAACCATGCCTTTGGGGCTGGAGCAGAGGCTCAGCAGTCACGGCGCTTGCCTGGCATGCACAAGTATGCAGGTTCGAACCCCAGCACCACGTACACAACGAAGCCTCGGAGCAACGAAAGCCACATGAAAACTAAATAAATAAATAAAAAATTGTTTCTCTCTCTCCTCTCTCTGTCCCTCAATCTTTAAAAACAAACAAATAAACAACAACAACAAAAAAACCCCAACCATGCCCTTGCCCTATCCAGTAGATCACATGTTACATATTGCTTTGGTGCTCAACTTTAAAATATAAGATCTGGTGGGCTGAAGTGGTGGCTCAGTGGTTAGAGTACTTGCCGGGCATGCTCAAGGACCCAGGTTTGAACCCCAGCACCACATACACAACTAACTGTTGGGGAAACAAAGGCCAGATGAAAAAATAAATAAAATTGATTCTCTCTTTCTCTTTTAAAAAACAAATAAAATAAAATGCAATTATCTGAAAATCACTTATCCCAATTTCCAGGTAATAAAATAATAAAAAATTAGACCACAATCAAGGTTGGCAAAACGAAAAGGGAAAGGAACCAATATTTGAGAATTTCTCAGGAGTACCCAAAAGCACAACCTCCAAAAAAACTTTTATTAAATCAAAACAAGCTGATATATTATCTCCAATTTTCCATATACAGGAAATAACTTGCCCCCCAGTAATCTGTTTATTAGTTCTAGAGCAATGATGTGGGCTTGAGTCTGCCAGGCTCCAATGCCACTGACCCATTACGTCCAGACTCTGGATTCCCCTACAATCTCAACCCCAATAATTACCGCCTCCCAAGGGAAACTGGAGCATCCAGTGAATTAGGAGACACAGTCAGAACACAAACTGCGCTCCGTGCAACATCCCAGAACGACAGGCAACCCTAGTAGCAACAAGTCGACACAAAGCCCAAAGGGCTTACTGAGATTCATTCCCAGACTGATTCCAAGTCTACCTGGTAGGTGTGATTCAAGAACTTCAGAGAAATGGAAGCCATTGATATTGATACTCTGCTCTTGCTTGGCTTATAAAATGGCAGATGGTTCAATTTCAAGGCGACTTGCCTCACGCCTTGCAGCTGGAAGATGAGTAAGACAGTAAATTGGTACTAGAAAATGAGGTAAAGGATTTGGACTGGCTTGCAGATTCCAAACCAGGCAATGGGATGGGGAGGCAGGCCAGTAAAAACATAATGGCTTACAATCAGAGCTTTTGCGCTTCTCCATCTGGAGGCAATTTTTTGGCAAAGAAATCAAAAGCCCAAAAGGAAAATATTTCAGCATTTTTCTTGTCCTCTGACTCCATGCCTGTCTCTTCTATTTTCCCCCAAGGAAAGAAAGCTCTCTGATGCTCAACTTTTCCTAGCAAGAGACCAAGAGTAATGCTAAGTGCACTGCTACCAGTATCGCTCAATCAAAAAGATGAGGAACGTTTCAACATCAATCAAGAGAAAACCTTTTATCTCCAGATTCAGATATATGCCCAACCACCCTGTTTGGCTCCTACCAAAGGCATTTACCTGTGAATATAATAAGAGCTCTAAATCACAGTTCAGCCCAGCTAACAGGAGGAGTTATCAAGGGACACACGCTGTGGTCTTGGTTAAACAAGGCCGTTATAGCTTCAATTCTTGAGTGATCCCCCCCACAATGTTTCTGTATTTTTAACACACAAAGTAACAAGGCTATTCTCTTCAGAAAAAAGTAATTCATAACATGATTTTTAATTGCAATGTTTTACTTAAACTTTGCTGGCTATCTCAGTTACTTACAGAGATAAACAATGGTGGAATGCTGATGAGTTTTACAGAGTCAAGTTCTCACATGCTCAATTCTTTTTTAAAAGGCAACATGTTGCTTCAAAGAAAGCTCCACCTGACCAGGGGACACCAACTGTGCAGCTGTTTCCACTAAAGACTGGCACCTCTAGGGCAGGTTTCAACTTTATAACAATAAAACATGAAAGGTTTGTCTTACAATAAAAACAAACCAACATGGAGAGAGAAGTTTTTTCTGCCTTTGGCCACTTCTTCTTGTTGTTGCATGACAAGCTCTTTTGGATGAAAAAGCCAAAGGAAAAAGAACAAAGCATTTTTCACCTTCTCCCTGGAAGCAGCTTATATAACCGTGCGCCCCAACTCAGGCTGCTCTCAAAACCCAAACAACTCCAAAGTAAAGAAACGCCTGATCATAGGTGCAGCTCTTCCTCGTGGCAAAGTCCAGCTGGGGGACGGGAAGGGGGGCAAGCGCGTGCGCACACACACATGCACACACACACACAATGAGCCTTATGGAATCGACATTAGGCACGCAGCCTGTGCTCTGCAACCATTTCTTTTGGAGAGGAAAAGAACTGGCACAGATTCTTCCTAAAAGTAATTACTCCAAATCAATCTAACCAAGCAATTTAATGCATTCTAGTACCCAAAAGGTCTTTACCAAACTGGTCAGTAGATAAACACATATTTTTAGGAAGGAGCAATTCCCTAACAGGTCATGTGACACACTACTTTAATTACAAAAAGAACAGAGAATTCTGCTCCTAACTATGCATACAGTATTGCCGTACCATAAGCCTCACTGAATTTTATAACAGATGTAAAATCACAACCAACAGACCTACACCACGCCCCACATCAGCTATCTTTTGATAAGAAAGGGGTGAAATACGTGTCGAGGCCCTATGCTTACGGACAATTTCTAATTACTCACACTGCTTTAGTTTTTTTTTTTTTTTTTTTTAGAGAGAGAGAGAGAGAGAGAGAGAGAGAATGAATCAATTTTTATTGAGTTTTTCACATGGCTTTTGTTGCTCCAACACTTAGTTGTGTATGTGGGTGCTGGGGTTTGAACCCGGGTACTTGTGCATGCCAGGCAAGCACCGTAACCACCACGCCACCACTCTAGCCCCACTGCTTTAGTTTTACATTTAGAAAAATCTTTGCTCTCACCATGCCACAGATCATAAAGCTTTACTTCACTGCAAATAATTAAAAATAAACATAAATTAACAAGAATTAATAAGAAAACTATAAAATCTGACTGCAGAAAAGCATTTTGGATATTAGCGTACAAACAGAACAAGTCAGAGCAACACATGCTCCTGTGAAACTGACTTTGCAAAGTTGTAGCGACCGATGGACTGTCAATTAAGGAGGAACACTGTTTGGAGAGGAATAAAACAAGTCGTATCAAAAAAATTTTTTGAGGGCTGGAGCAGTGGCTCAGAGGTTACAGCGCTTGCCTTGCACGCGTGAATATGTGGGTTCAAACCCCAGCACCATGTACACAATGAAGTGTGTGAGAAACGAAGTCCATGAAAAACTAAAAAAAACTGATTCTGTCTCTCTCTCTTTAAAAAAAAAAAAAAGAAAAAAGAAAAAAAAATTTAAAAAAAATTTTTTGATGTGTTTCTATAAAACATCATAGGGGAAAAGCAGGGCAGTGGTGCTTTCCTGTAGTCTGATGTGGAAGTATCACTTGAGCCCTGGACTTTCAGGTCATCCTAAGGAACACATGAGATCTGGTCTCAAACCAAAACCAAAACCCAGAAACAAAAACCCCACAACAATGAAACACCCCAGGGGAAAAAGCCATGGACCCTTTTTATTTACTAACAGCTGATTATATGAAAATAAAGACCTCTCCTCAGTTTATAATCAACATTTTAAACAAGCCTCTGATATTCATAAACCTAAGGAAGAGTCATCAGTGCTCGATTTTAACCTTTTAAAATTGCAAAGTAATTCCATTTTCTTCTGTATCATATCAAGATGTATGAACAAGGCCAGGGAGCAGTGTATTCTCAGCAATTCAGGAGGCAGGTGGATCCCAGGTTCAAGGCCAATCTCAGCAACTTAGCAAGACCCTGTCTCAAAATAAAAAAATAAAAAAGACTGGGGATGTGGCTTAGTGGTAAAATGACCCCGGGCTCAATTCCCAGTACCCCCACCCCCCAAAAAAAAGTATGAGCAAAAACTTAAGTATCATATTCAATTTACAAATATGAAAAGCGACAGGAATTTCCAGTAAGTTTCTAAGACCCTGAAGCTGTGTGCCGAACAACTGCTTCATTCTTAAATGTCTAAAAGAAAGGATTAGGCTTCCAAAAAACAAGGGATGCACTCTCCAGATGAATGGCAGAGCAGGGGCGCTGCAGCTCGCTGAGCCGGTGCAGGCCCTACCTGCTGCACTCTGTCAGGCACTTCACCTCACCAGCCTCAACCTGCTCAGCCGTGCCACGAAAACCTTACAGGGCTGCTGTATTAGGAAACGGAAGAGTCTCCAGTACTGCTTGACACAGAGTTCAATAAGTGGAATTAAGTTCTGTCATCTCCCCAATAAAACTCGAAAGATGTCAAAAGTATAATATAACAGTTAATCCTCTCTTGATCACACTGTGGGTGAGCCATAGCTCAAAGTCAAAAACTCCTTTTTCCTACTCTGGATAGCTGACTATGTATCAATGGCATCAGCAACTGCTTACATGAGTTCATCATACGTATGTTTATATTTAAATAGGGACTCCTTCAGAACTAGAGCCGAACTAGACCATTTTCATTTCATATTTAATAGATTTTCCTAGAGCTGTGCTGTGTTTCATAAAGCTACATTTATGCTTTGAACATGGATTAAATCAAATTGACCTATTTATAGCAGGCATGCTGTCCTGTGTAATCATGTTTCTATCAATGCTTTTATAACCACCAAATGCATTTGTTACGACAGAACAAACAAGAATGTGCTTTTATAGAAAAGTACACTTGGGACTGAGTTTAGTGAGAATTACATTTCCAACAAAATTCCTGACTTACAAAAGATGCACAAGGCCCAATTTATGAGGGAAAAAAAATAGTTACAGGTCAGTTCCAAATTGTGTTACTTAATCCTCTGAGGCAAAGACAGATTGTCCCAGGTGTCCACATGCAAATGCCAAGTCATGCGAATTAACCAAGAAAGCGTGCCAGACCAAAGGCCTGGAGATGGTGAACTTAGTCTGTATTAATCAGCGTACCAGAAGTCAACGTTGCTGCAGGGTCTCTAGGAAACAGATTAAGAAGGTGGCTATTCGATAAGACCTTAGCCTTCCTGTGGCCATCCACACTAGACAGGGGCCTGAACATCTGTAGGAATTTCTCAGCTGAACATCTATTACCAGGATTCTGATCAAACAAGCACACAGTCAGAAGAAAGCAAGCTGTGGAAGGTAAATGTGGAAGTCATTACTGATGTGCTCTGCTTCAAGAAAAGTCAAATTCACAGAAGGATCCTTTTAGATAAACACAGCACATGATTCAACTTTTAGAATTCAGCCAGCCATATAACTTTCACGAATGCATACAAGACACAGTTGTACACATTTAACTAAAATATAATTAGTAAATTAACAGAAGAGCTAAAGGAAATCTAGCAGAGTAGTGGAAAGAGGAGGAGAGAGAGGAGGAAGGACGAGAGGGAAAGTAGGAGATCATGAGCCGAAACTGCTTTGTAGGCATGTGTGAATTTGTCAGGATAAACCCAACAATCTGTATAACTCTAAAGCTCTAATTAAAAAAAAAAAAAAAATCAAAGATCAGTAGAGGAAAGGGACCAAGGGGTAGAAGATGGGAGGGCGGGGAGAAATGCTGTTAGTGACAGTGGCCAAATCATATTGGTATTTTGTGTGCACGTGCAAATATGGAACAATAAATCCCATCAACATGTACTGGAATGCACTGATACAAACTTCGGGGGAAATTATGTAATTAGTTAATTCCCAAGAGGGTATATGTAGGAAAATGAGAAGCTTTAAGATTAATTAGTAGATGG